>NW_023591661.1:459505-541174 GCF_014843425.1 Jatropha curcas | reverse complement strand
AGAAGAAGGAGAATGGTTTTTTTTTTTTTTTTTTTTTTTTTTTCGAGTCGAGTCAGCAGTTGCGTTGAGCTGAACCAAACCCGGCTTGGGGTAGAATGGGGATTTATTAGAGGACTTACTTGAATGAGAGAAAAAGAGGCAAGTTGGTAAAGGGATTAGGATTTTAATGGCCTAAAAGAGTAAGCTTGGTATATTAAGTTTGTAGCCTTTCTCAACACTTGAGGTTCTCATTTAGTAAGTTTCACATCTATTTTGATGGCCTTACCCGAAAAATCATTTTCACTTCCCATTTTTCATGTTTATTCTTCATCTTCTTCATCCCATTCCTTGCTTCAAACATTTTCATGGTAGTTAAGCATTAAGGCAACCTCAATTTCTCACAAGTTAAGTAGTATATCTTGAAGCTTTGTGTTAATGCAACCTCTTTGAGTTTATTGTGGATAATTTGAACAAAGAAATTGTTTATGGGATAGGTGAAAGGAAGTTCTAGAGTGTAGAGAAGAGAAGCTTAGAAGAGCTTAGTTTTTGGAGTGGAGGTTTGAATATCTCTTATCATTTTCTATTTGGCTTGCTGGAATTTGTGTGGGGTGTGTTGATGATGAGCACAATATTTTGCTTCATGTTGAGTGGGAGGACTGGAAATGTTTGAGAAAACAGGGGAGACGCTTCATCTTGATTTTGACGCCTTTTAGATGATGGACATTAGGAAGTGTCATAGAAGCAGTTTTTTGTTCCTCTATGTGTTAGCTTTACATGGATTTTTGGAAATCATCCAAATTGGAGGTGGTAGTATTGCGAGTTATGATCAAAAAGAAGTGCAGACTGCGCAGGCTGGAAACCGTCGCGATCTGGCACTGCGTAGGCTGGAAGCACGTCGCGCGCTCGCGACTTTTGCATGCGCGTGCGCGACTTCCACTTCCACTCTCGACTCTCAATTGAACAGTAGCGCGCCTCGCGACTCTGCAGTAGCGCGATCTGCGAACTTGTGCCCGATTAACACACTTGTCTTTTATAATGGCACTGTACGTCGCTCGCGTATTCACACGCAAAGGCGCGTCGCGACTTGTTTTTCATGCTTGTTTTGACTTCAATTTCAATCCAAGTGTATTCCTTTGGCTTACCATATATGCCTCCAATCAATTTTAGCATCAAAATATATCAATGAGAACAATGTACTAAACACAAATGCAAGCATGCAAATGATGTGAAATCATATGAACATTATAAATTTATGAAGTGATTGAAACTATTAGCTATGATGTTGTGTTATATGCTTGCACATACCAAACATTAATGCTCTCCAATTTGAGGTTCAGGTAGAAACCATGTCGATAAGCCATGTTCGCGACATCGGATAGCAGATCTGCCGCCTCATACAGTTTGTTACTCCGTTACTCCGGCTACAGGCCGTTGAGTGGATATGATTATATGGGCCATAGCAGCCAAGTATACAGTATTCATCCAGTTTATACAGTTTTCTTATCACCTCGATTTCGCTATAACCTTATGGAGCCATACAGATATCTGGACATAACATTGCATAAATCATACAGATAAATGAAAGATATCATGATATGTGTGCTGTGCCTTGTGTGCCTACATGATTCTTTATATACAAGTATGTGCTTTATTGTTTCTTTCCATGTTGAGATATCCACTGAGCTTTATTTGCTCAGCGAGTTACCTGTTTAACTCGCAGGTTTTGAGACTAGTCCATAGAGGGTCCGTTTAACCACTGCTGCGTTCAATCTGTAGAAGCTCGGTCTTCAGGGGTAGTCTCATGGTTATACTTTTTATGGCATGTACACAGGGCACACAGTTTGGGCCAATTCATTTTTGTAAACAGTATCATGTCTTTTGTAAATATTAATATACATTATTAATGTTATCAGCATCAGCCATGCTAGTATTTTCTAAATATACAGTAATGGAAGTCAGCATGATAGGAACATACCAGTCAATCCAGTTGTTAAGCGTCTCGACTCGGTTTATTCAGGTTTACGGGTGGACCGAGAAGGGATGTTACAAAGAGTGCTATAACATCTTGGTAAAGAATCCAACTTTTCAATGTAGATCCTAAACATATTGTATGTGAGATATCAATTGGATCCGTGATGTTTTGATTCTAAGTCAGATTGAGCTTAGAGAGATTCATACGGATGATAATGGTGCTGATATGTGCAACAAAGTCCTCTACCACAGAATGAAGTTTGAAATATGGTTTGAGTGCCGGTTTGGGGCACCTCTTCTACATAGTCGGGAAGGGGGAGAATTGGTTGGGGTTTGGGTTTCCCTTCCTAATTGTAAAAGCCATATTTTTGAAGTCCACTAAACTAATTATTGTTTTACAATATTGCCCCCTCAACTAATATCCATATTTTGATATGTTTTGGCTGCTATGATCGACACATTCATCCAAAACCGTGTGAGGAAAAACAGAAAAACAGAGGAGAGAAGAGGGATTTTCTGCACAGCCCCATCCAGCACCAGCCATCGTGTTCTGGAGATTCCCAGAGTTCCAACCGTTGGATCGTTGTGATTTTTGGTATGTTGTTCTTTGCTCTCTGTTCTTGATTCTCACCGTAGGGATTTTGATTTGGAGGTTCAGAGAGTGAGTTCTGGGTCTGAATCCGAAGCTATCCTGTTCTGCTTCCAACTCTGCATAGCTTCATCTTCTTCAGCGTTTTCGGCAGTCATCCTTCAGCGTTTTCGGCAGTCATCCTTTGTCGGATTGAGCTGATTTTTGGTGAGCTTGTTCCTAACATCCAACTCTTGATTCTGGCTGATCAGTTTAATCTTTGGATGAGTAGAACATTTTTAAATGTATTGAGAACAGCAACTGTATTTTTGTGATCACTCTATTGTGTTGCTACACATTTGTTTATGGTTGTTTGTGGTATAGCTACATTTTTTATGGTTGTATCTTGCTGTAAGCTGTAAGACAATATTTGTGATAGTGAACTTTATTTCCTTGGACCGGAGGAGAGGTCCCGTAGTTTTTATCCTTCACACCGGAGGAGTTTTCCACGTAAAATTGGTGTTCAATGTGAATGTTATTTTTGGATTGGTATGATTTAGAAACAGCTTGTGTTGCTGGAATTTGCTTGCTCATTGTTACTCCTAATAGATTCATTCAGTGGGGAAGTTTTTTTTTGTTTGTTGAGGTCAGTTTAGTGTTACTTCCCATCAGGAAGAAACGTCGCCGGCCGGATTCCTCACGCTATATATGCACTGTTGCTCTACTTACATCTATATTTTCAGGGCATCGTTGCTTGGATATCTAATCTTAATATAAAAACGAATAAGAGACGGTGAAATTTATATACATATAAAAAAAAATATATATATATATATATATTGTGAATTCCATGAAGACTAACAAGGTTTTTCCACACAGGTTTGTGGAAGGGTGTATTGCAGGAACTGCGTGAGCATAGGAATGGGAGAGATGACAGAAGGAAGAAAATGCATTCAATGTTTGGGAAGAAGATTTAGCCAAAGGTAACATATATTTTTATATTTTCTTCATTTATGTTATCTCCTATATATATTTTTCTTTTTCTTTTTATAAATAATAACCATGCTGATTGAAGAAATATTCACAATCAAAGGTTAATTATTAGGTTCAAATAGGATTATAATATATATATATATTTTAAGAGATTTTGTTTAGAGATTTGAAAATGGACTAGTTATAAATTTTTTTTTATGATAATAATATTAATTTTTGCATACTATATTAAATTTAAACTTTTATATAATAGAGTAATTAATGCATGAAAGGCCAAATCTATGAACTCATAATCTAAGGAAATGTCGATTGCATCATTAACCCTTATTTCAACCTAGCTAATATACCCTCAATTTTTTTTAAAAAAAATATATATAATCTAATTCCCTTTACCTTAATTTTATTTTTCTAATTAATTAGCAGCATTTACTCAATTTATTTGAATAATAAAATAAAATAAATGGATTTTTGAGTTAAAATAAATGTAAAAAAATAATGTATTTATCATAAAAAAATATTCATATTAATTTCAGAAATATAATTTAAAGAATGCTAAGATGAAAAATAAAATAGAGTTAAGTAAATCAGTTCTTGTACTTTACATTTGGAAAGGAACGAAATTACTCTGAAAATTTTTTTTAAAAAAAATGAAGAAGATTGGACTAACCTTGCCGTCCTGACATAAATCCTCAAAGAAAAAAAAAAGGTAAAAACAAAAAAAAAAATTTAAACTTTGCCGTCCTGACATTAACAATTAAAATAATAAAAAAATAAAAATAAAAATATTTAAATAAAATAGATTATGTACATTATCTCATATAAATTATAACAAGTTAACAAAAAAAACATTTTTAATAACGTGTGATCTGGTTGGTATTTTTACTTGAAGTGGGAAATCTCAAGTTCAAGTCCTCTTGACCATGAAAAAGGCTACCTCCATTTTATGTAGTTAGTATTATTTTAGTTTATCCAACCTCCTAACGAATAAAAAAACGCATATATGTGTCCACAGGTATATAAAAAGGGCAGGAAACGTAGGGTGTTGTTCAACTTATCCAAGCAGTGTAAGGCAGGCAGAGCTTAGATGGGCAGAAAAAGGACCTAGAACCTCTCGAGAAAGGGCATATGGTCACAGCACAATGGTCTCAAGGTCAAGAAGTCCTGTGAACCCAAGGACCCCAAACAGGGCTCATCATAACAATAGCCCTCCTTCTTTTGTCTCCACCTCACCTTATTCCCCTTATTCTCCTAATCATCACCACCTTCCATTATAGGAAAATCAAGGGTCTATCTTTCACCATAAAATTTTCCAAAGAGTTTGTTTTCCATATGGTATTTTTTTTTTTCCTTTCACCCCATAAAATTTTCCAAAGAGTTTTGTTTTTTCCATATGGTATTTTTTTTTTTTTTTTGTTTTTTTCGTTAACTCAAACAAGTTCAAAAGGAAGTAAAAAAATTAAAAATTACAACAATTAACAATATTAAGTTATTCTTAATTTTTTTTTTGAAGAATATAAATTTAAATTCTTAAAGTTTTTGAAAGAAGGTCAAATTATGAATATTTATGCATCTCTTTTTGGTTAATGTATGTTTTAATGTCTTGATACAATGTAAGGATTGTCATAGGCCCAAAATACAGGTTGAAATTGATGTGGATTCTTGACTATTAGAAGCTGAACGTTATTACGAAGAAGTTAAATTCTTATTATTTTTATTACAAAGTTTGCAAAATTGTATTAAGAAATTAGAATTTCATGTTCCATATATCCTTTGGGTACAATTGGAAAGCTTGGAATTAAAATTAATTTCAATGTTCGTATGGAAAATAAGCAAAAAAAAAAAAAAAAATGTTAGGAAATAAGCAAAGGACATGTTCTTATAAAAAAAAAAAAAAATGTTAGAAATAAGCAAAGACATGTTCTTATAGAAACTAAATTAGACAATTTTCTACAGTCGGTTGTGCAAGATCTAAGAAATTCCAAAATGCCCACTTCAAAAATTCCATATGTAAAAATAAAAGAACAGAACTCCAACAAAATGACACTTAAACTAATAAGACTTTGGAACAGCAAAATATTTGCAATAAATTAAATAATAAATTTAGTAATTTTTGTGGAATTAACAGATTTTTTAAAAAACTGGGAAATCTGTAGATGCTGTTGCAAAGAAGTACTGAAAATCATTCAATGGAAAAATATTTTTATTTATGGAAAAGGAAAATTACTTCTTTTTTTTCTTTTTTTCAAAAGAGGAAAACAGTTTTCGAATTTTAAAAAATCCATTAAAAGCAAAAGAACATATGAGTGAGTGGCGTACATGCACCCCTTAGTTGCAGGACACCCCTTACCATTTCAATTATGAACCAAACCATTCTTATTTTAGCAATCCTGCAACCCATAACTTGATTTGACGCGAAATTTCTAAGAACCAAGATTTCGAAAAAGTTCTGGAAGATGAGCATTTGTTAGCTTAGTCCTCTTGCTGATCTCATGCTTCTTCTTCTTGTTCTTTGGCTTGGAGGAAATGCCCTGCACCTGGGCAGCAGCCCTCCTCTTCGCGGTGTCTGTAGCGGGCTTCATGCCATTCTTTATTAGATCCCTCTCAATATCGAGCATATCATGAGCCAATTCAACCCCCCGAAAAAGCTGCTTAAGCTCATCATCCACCTTAATATTTGCCCTGGGGTCGTTTGGATATGCAATGTCCTCCTGTGAATCATAGTTCGATAGCAACCAAATCTTGCCAGCAGCTTTCAACGCCTAGAAGTATGATATCAATTACTAAAGCCTCAGTGCAAACAAGCTCCCGTAGAAAGTACAAAATTTGAATAACAAGAACAAATTCACAAAGAACAAATTCACAACAAGAAAAGCAAGAGCAAAAATTTTCGTACAAGGAAGGGGGAACTAAGTGCAAGACAGTACACATGTAAGAGTAATCACCAGAAAAATAGTTCCATCCTAGTGGCAATACAGACAAGGTTATTTAACCAGGAAAAACGTTCAAAGCTTGACGCAATATTAAAGTCCCATGCTCTCAAAGTTTCAGTCATGGAACACCAAACAAAAAGATGTAAATTAACCAAAAGAGAGAACAGTATTAATCTATTAGATATACCTGTAAATAGAAAAGTATTAATCTATTAGATATACCTGTAAATCCTCCGTCACAGCTGGGTATGCATCCTTGAGATCAATAGTGGCAATGCCTTCTGGAAACTTGCATATCAAGGAGAGTAATTGGTTCTTGTCCTTCAAATCATGCTTTGACTATAAACAAAAACCCGAAATTCATCTTCTATGAAAGGGGAAAGAAAGGTAACTACTGAAACAGTAAGAAGGTTTTGATTAATTGCTTATCCAAAATTGTGCAGATCTATTACGATTTGCAGACATATTATATTAGGAGTCACCTTGTAGGAGAAGCACCTCCCATCATAATTAACTTTTGGGTTGTTCCTCAAACTGTCAAAGACAGTTTTATTGGACTTGACATCAACAAAACAAGCGTCATTTATTTGTTCTGGTGTAAAAGCCGTCTTGTCTGCAAACATTAGAAAACATACGTGATGGTTAATCGCTTACAGCTTCTCAACTTGTTCCATAAAGATTAAAACACCTTCTTACAAAGCCTACAAATGTCAAGAGAAGCTAACAAGAAAAAGGAAACAAAAAAAAAATTAAGAAAACCATCACATGGAACACAAAATTAATGGAAGAAACTCCTTATAGAATGAAGAAAAGCAAAGCAAATAAGCATCATCAAATGTTTAAAACATTTCTTAGAAATGCTCACAAGTCACACGTCTTCGCCATATCAAAAAATATACCAAAAGAGAACTGAAAGAGGGGAGCAGCAAGGGAAACGAAACGAAACAAGATAAAAAATACGAACATATGTTTCATTTGATATATTAAACCTTTTGAATTTCATGCATAAACTAATGCTAAAATGGCACCAAAAAGAAGGAAAATGTGTGCTAGGAGGAAGAACTGGCAAAAATCTTCCCCAAGAAAAACTATTATGAACATCATTTTTTGTATATAGTCATCACAAAAAAAAAAAAAAAAAAAAAATTTGTATTAGTCATCACAAAAAAAAAAAAAAAAAAAAAAAAAAAAAAAAAAAAAAAAAAAAAGAAATTACTAACTGGAACTTAGAATTGAACCTCAAATAGCAGGCCTATCACACGCTTCATCTGAGCTCCAACAGGAGCTTTTCGAATACTGTTGATATGTTGGAGTCTCTCTGTGTCATTTGAAAATTTGACAGGTGGACCTGGAGTTCTAGTATTTGTTACTGTTGATGCAGAAGGGATAGATTTTTGAGCTCCAGTGGATTTAGAAGGTCCAGCAATGTCAACAAGGGTGGATTGGCACTTCTCTTGCTGCTTCTTGAATCTATCTAACTTTTCATGCAAGGCCATCTATGGAATAGAAACAAACTGCTCACTGTCAGTCTCAATCACTTTCTCTCTTAATTTCCCATTTCCTTTAACCAAATATGTACGTCTCTGTTTAACTTTGTCTCATTCTTATCATCTTTCCATCATCAAATTTGTAAATCTGATACCAGTTTGTGTGTTTTATGTTATAAATTGAAAAATTTTTCGAATAGACATGAAAATATGCACTAATTATAAGTTCGAGCCATTGAAGTAAAGAAATGTAAACGAAAGAAAATAGAAAATTAACAATTATTACTCAAGAAATTCAATTCAAGAAATTAACTCTATTTCATCAAATGAACATAACATTTATGATCAATCAAGAACTTAACTTTGTTTTAAGGAATTGACGAAAAATTGAAATTTTGTATAGCCTCAACCCGAAGGTCACAATCTAACCATCAATAACAAGGAAAACAAGAACATAGCAGAAATGCAGCAGCAAGGAGCGGTAATCTGGTAGGTCTATGACCTTGGTTTAAATATATTACCTAATGAATCGGCCAAGTTTCCGAACGAATTTCGGGGTTCTTTAAATATATTACCTAATGAATCGGCCAAGTTTCCGAACGAATTTCGGGGTTCGATACGATATTCTCTGTTTCGATCGGAAAACCTGTTTTCCAATCACTCAGAAAGGTAAGAACCGACACTTCCGGAAGTGCACTTGCACATGCAGAAATTAATGTTTGAATGAAGGTAAAATATGAGAAGAAAAATACTGAAGAAAATGTAAATGGATGTTATTTTAGTATTTTTCTTTATTTAGGAAAAAGATGAAAAATAAGAAAAATTGAAAAAATAGTAAAAATAATAAAATGTTCTAGATAATCAAAAAAAAAAAATATCTTAAATTAAGTCTTGACATTAGACACAAAATTAATTTTTTGGCATGATTAAAATAATATTTTCAAGATAATTCCAAACATTCGAAAATCCAAAAAAAAATCTCAAATTAATTTATGCTCCTTATATTAAAAAATAATAATAATTTATTTATTTTCCTCCAGATCTACTAAGAATAAAATCTACTAAGAATAGAATGTACGACTCATTATATTTAGAGAGAGAGATTGAAACTAAGAGCAAATTAAACATTACAACAAAACTACATTCTGTGACTAGTGAGATCAGATGTATGGTATGGCACCACCCCTTTGGAGAGGAATAACAGAGAAAAAAAAAATTACACTCTGATAAATTATGGAATCTTTCTGAAACACCACTTTAGTCTACATTCCACAAAAGCATTCTTAATCACCTCTACTCTCACGATCCCAACCGATAGATGCCAGAAATGCCTCATCAGACAGCCGTCTCAGATTCTCACCATTAGATTGTGAATGTGAACAGGAACCCAAGCTCGCCTGCCGGTCACACATCAAGCTTGAAAGCCCATTTTGCTTGATATAATTGTCAAATGGCATGTTGGCTGCATCAGCAAGGTCCATTATGCTCAATCCTGGGATGTCCATCTGTATATCCTCGCGGTTAGGATGACAATTTAAGTCTATTTGCCCAGCACTGGTTTCAGCCACCTCAGTTTGCTTTCTATTTGGATTTCTTTCATTATCCAACTTATCTGTAGGTGACATTTCAGAATCATCCTTGCAGTCATTGTTGTCCACCTTCTGGGAATATCTGTAGGTGACATTTCAGAATCATCCTTGCAGTCATTGTTGTCCACCTTCTGGGAATTTCCGCTTCACGTTCTGATTGTCGTTTCTTCTTACGTAGCACGAGTGTTTTGAAGCGATGCTTTACAGTCATGCACACATTGCATGTACATGTGGGTTTGTGCTTGCCCTTACCACTGGGAGGTTGAATGCAGACAATGCAAGTACAACCAGGACGGTGCCTTGGATGCTTTGTCGTATCTCCAACTGATGGCTCACCTGTATCACAAATATTGTCGCCTAAAACAGCAGCACTAGCTAATGCATCTAATCCAGAAGGCTCACATTCAGGTGATGCCTTGCGTCTCTCTACAATCCTTCGCTTCTTCAAATCTGTAAAGGACATAGCATGGGACAACAATATCAACAGGCTATTATATTATTTACCAATGAGATTGACCACATCATATGATGCACATAATAAGAATATTTAGAAAATCTGTAGAGGTGGTTCTTTCTCCCATTGGTAGGCAGAACACTTCAAGGGAATAGTCATACCTTTGCTCACTCTCAGAAGATAATCTAAATCCTTCAGACTCATCTCCTCTGGTGCCGAACATGAACACCTGGAAGGAAATTGTAGACCAGAAAATAAATTAAAAGAATCTCCATTCATGAAAGATATTCACATGAAACTTTCCAAAATACTTAAAAAGAAGATGTAAGTCACACCTGCTTGAATCCCAAACATTGTCTGAACAGGTCCACTTCGGAGGGAGAAGAGCATCCTGCGGCAATTTTCGCCATTTGGAGCAATCATCACATTGAGCCCATTGCTCCTGTCCCCTGGCCCAATGTTCAACAAATTCAACCGCAATATACGATTTATATTTAGCAACCCTCCTTTTCCTCAATAACAAAAGAATAAAAATGAGTACACAAATTCTTACCCTGATGGTTGATCAGCAAATACTGTCCTCTTCCCAAAAACTGGTGGCTCCTAAATGACAACAAACATGTTTAATCAAAAAACAAGGTAGATTTTAAATATTTGTTTCTCCCACGCGGGCAAATTGCAAAGACAGTTACTAAACCCATTTAATTTTAATTCATCCATGAAACCTCATTTTGATTCATTTCGGTTACTGACAAGTGTATCAATTCAGTCCTCTGTCAGGTCTCCATAAGGAGCACTTATAAGAGCTTGTGGCAGAATCATTAAAAAATTAACAAAAATAAAATAAATAAAATAAAATAAAATTAACGCAACACAGGCACAGTATATTCTTTGGTCTAGGGTTGCCTCGTTCAGAGAATCAAAAAAAAAAAAATGAAAAACCTTCTAGTTCCACCATAGTGCAAAATAGGGACATTTTAAGCAAATATGGAAGCATGTGTTACATAGTCTAAGCTATCAAGGACATTCCTGCCATTTGGGTTCCGGGAACAACCACATAAGCTTAATGTTAGTTGCTTAACAACATCTGGCAGAAAATGCCACATTTATAACCTTGCAGAGGTTTAGCTGCCTAGTTGAAAGTTGGAATAATCTGAAGTTCAATAATCAAACTAATACAAATGATCATTCATGCAATTTACCCTTCTGAATCTGTCACACCATCAATCCATGCATAAGATAAACAAACAAAAATGTTGAGTTCGAGAAACTTACATCATATTCTTCAAATTCATGGTCCTCAATAGTAACAATGCTCGGCTTTACACTAGGGGGTGGGCGAAGCAAGTCCTGCGCTTCTTCCCATGTAAGTCGCAGCTCCAAAGCATCTTCACTATTCATGAGTAATCGCTTATTCTTAGGTCCAATATTTCGAGTTCTTTTCTTCTCTGACGTTGCAGCTCCAAAGCATCTTCACTATTCATGAGTAATCGCTTATTCTTAGGTCCAATATTTCGAGTTCTTTTCTTCTCTGACGTTGATTGCAGCAGTGCATCCCCATTTACCCTGCCTCCGTGATTCTCACTCTTGTTCCAGCCAATATCCCCATCAGCTTAACTCAAAAGTTCAGAAAGAATTTAGGTGAGGATTCTTGCATCCTTTAAGAATTTGGAAAAGACCAGAGTAACCACTTACTGTAACAATACCAGAAAAAGAAGTTTCGGTGATAGCAGCACTATTAGGAATTGCAGATGTTTGGGCATCCTGTTCATTTAACAAGAGCATTAAGAATAAAAAAGTTTGCACCACAAAGAAAAGACAATTGGCAGCTGAAAATTGAAGAAATAAAAGAATGAAATGAAATGTGGCTAACCTGTGTATCTAAAGAGTTGTTTGTAGCCTTGCGAAATCCCATGACAAGTTTGCCCCCAGGATCTATCCGGCTAAAAGTTACTGCAATAGAAAAGAGGTAAAATTAGGAAGAAAAAACAAGATAGGGTACAACAATCACATCCATTAAAGGGACTCGAACCAAAATATGACATAAACCAGACTATCACAGGAAAAAAAGTGCATTAAATACCAATCCATCTTTTTTTTATTTAAGATGATAATTTTTATAATTAAATAAGTTTTAATTAAAAAGGGAGACAAAATAAAGAATATTAGAAAAATAAAAAAATTTTTTATTTAAGATGATAATTTTTATAATTAAATAAGTTTTAATTAAAAAGGGAGACAAAATAAAGAATATTAGAAAAATAAAAAAAATAGAGAAAAGCTATAATATTTACAAATATTCTGACAAATTTTTTTTTTTTTTTATAAAAAAAGGTATTTGACAAAACTCAAAAATCAGAACAAAATTTTTTTTCAGCAGTTCACGTCACTTTTCTTTTCTTGCAAGGAGTTTTAGATTGACTTTTGCATTCAAGCATTAAAGTGTGAAAGAGAAGCATTGCAGTCCGCCGCTTTGGAGTGGGAGTATAGCGTTGCAGTCATAGAGAAACGATAGAGAGAACAGGAGATCTGAATGATTGAATTGAATCCCTAAATTTTTCTTCCTCAAATACTTCGTTTCACTTTCCTTTTGGGCCTCATCAAAATCCAGCCTAAATACTCATTATTTTGTCAAATAGATTAGCCTAATTGCCCAATTGCACAGCAACTTTGAAATCGTTCAGATTCTACCGATTCCACCAATTTTACCGATTTTACTTATTTTAACACGATTTTAGAATGATTTCATCGGATTCAAGTTTTAGGGAACTCACAATTTCGATAACATTAACAATGGTAGCCGTCACCCCAAATAGATTATTGTTTCTGAGGCAAATTCGACACTCTAATTTACTGTTACAGAATCTCAACAGCAGTCTTCATAATTTTGTTTAGTGGATAGAGGGGAAGAATCAAAAAACAAATCCAGAAATTTTATGGGAGTAATTTCAAAAATTTTTTTTGAGGTACGGGGATAGGGGTCACCCTTTACCTCCACCACTGATAAGTTTCATGTACTACAAAATCCGAATAAAGTTTCTCATATTTTTGTACTGTTCACTCACTTTCTGTATTAATTAAGATAGTGTTTGATAGCACCATTCAGCACTCAGAATAACTTGAAATTCACACTTAATACAATAAGTTAGCGAGCTTTTAAAGAACATTGCAGTTTAGAAGTTTTAGCATTTCTATTATTCAATGCTTAAAATTTAGCTCTTAAATTTTCCATTCATTCACTTTCTAAATTTACGCTTTACATTTATCCAAATGCATCTTTAAGAAAATATCATAATTTGATTGCTAGGACACAATAGATGACGTAAGGCAAGATACTTAACATTTCTTTCTGTATACCACATTTCATTATGAAGAAGAACATTTAGAATATAATAATTATTTATCTTGAGCAATCAGGTATCAATTTTAACATGTGAGCAAGAGATATCAAGTATTCTTATTCACTAAATTGCATAGACCATATGCTCAAGCATTATATATATCATCCAATATGTGACACATATATTTAGCACCTAGTGACTAGTATCAAAGTATAAGCAAGAATAGAGAAAAACATACTTGTATCACCCGCTTGCAATTGCATAGACTGTATGCAAGGGGTTACACCCTCCAGGACATACATCCTGCTGTTATTATTGGGCCAAAATCTGAACTGAAATGTCCATTCTCTCCCCTTCACATCTTGAATCCTTAAAGGAAGGCCTTCAGATTGAGAAATAGGAGGAAAATATGCCTGCAACAGTTTACATTTTACAGGAATACAAAAGAAAAGGAATGGGAAAAGGAATGCTGCGGGGGAGGGAGCAGAATAGGAAAAACAGGCTAAACAGGTAAAAACTTACTTCAGCACATGCTTTTGGGAGAACTAGGCGACCAATTCGACCAGCATCACTGGCACTGAGAACCTTCTCAAACAATGGGACAATGTTGGAATTCAAACTAGTAGATAATATACTTAAGGTCATCAATTGATAGTCTAGTTATAAACAACAGCATACATTTCACAGAAGCAGGTATACTAAAAAATTTAACTTAAAAAAGAAAAGGATACTCTCCAGACAACTGCTGCAGCTCTTGATCAGTGATTCTTGGCCAGTACCTGGGAAGTAACTGATTCTTCCCCCGTCCCTCAGCAGGTGGTCTTGCAATTCGCAGCTCAGAGACTGCAGCCTTATTGGTCTCTGAACTCCCAGCAAGAACCGGTTTTGAGGGTTTCGGCAATATTGGACGAGATCTTTGCCCTTGCTGAAAGGGAGATGTTTTGCTTTGCTCTTTTCCTTCAACAACCCCACAAGGATATGGAACAAAACTTGCAGTTCCTGATGGAGCTCCTAATGACATACTCAAGGATGGCTGAGCATGTGATCCATGGATATCTCTCATATCTAATATTGATGGTTGGGCAAATTTAGATTGTCCAGCTGATGATTGAGCTGCAGCTGAGAACCCTGGGCTAGCTTCTACAATTTGATGCATCACCTCCTCTTGTCTGAATTGCCCCAGACCTGCATTAGTGTCAGCTCCTTCAGACTGACATAATAGGTTGGGTGCATTAGCCTCCATGAGTCTGCACAGCTGTGCAAGTTTTCCCTCATCAAAAGTACGACCAGCCACTCTATTTTCTAGAGGAGTTGATTCCAAATCACAGGCATTATTTATTAACAAGCCAAAACCATTAGGAATCTCATCACTACGGATCTACAACATGAGAAAATAAGAGGCACAAACAAATGTTAGAGACCATTGCAAGCTCCACATCTCTAGCAGGTAAATTTTAGAACAAGTGTCAGCAAAGTTATCATTAAACATTATGACAACAAACCAACTGTCAGGGATCTATATCTAAATGCCAAATTTTCTTATAAGTTGAATAAGTTTCCCCTCAGCCCTTTACCATGATCAATAACTATCTCTATACCATTAGACAACAAACCAACTGTCAGGGATCTATATCTAAATGCCAAATTTTCTTATAAGTTGAATAAGTTTCCCCTCAGCCCTTTACCATGATCAATAACTATCTCTATACCATTAGAAGTAAGTAATAACCTTGAACCCAGATGACATATAAGAGAATATAGGAATATCACTGCAGAAGGAGCCATGATTAGGACTTAAAAGTAACCAAAAGAACAACACTTATAATCTATTGACATTGTTTATAATGTAGCTGATGTGTATGTAAATCAATGTTTCATGCCATATTCAGAGCATGACTAGCAGCACTGGAGAACTAAAAGCCAAGCAAGCCTTTACAAAGCACATTGGTTCTGACAATTGGAAAATGCTAGGTGCAATTAATCTTACCGGGTGAAGTCGATAATTCGTTGCACAGCTTGTACAACCAACACCCCCAAAATCCAAAAGTTGAAGCAAAGACTTAGAAGCTATGCATCCACAGTGGAGGCGCTGCCATGTTAATTGCAATTAGACTTTTTTTTTCCTCTTTTTTTTTTTTTTTTTTTTTTTTTTTTTTGGAGGGAGGATGAGGGAGGGTTTTTTTTTTTTTTTTTTTTTTTTTTGGAGGGAGGGATGAGGGGGGTTGGGCACATCAATTTCACTGGGGTAAAAAGGTTTAATAAAAGAACGAAAGTATCTGGACAACAAAAAAAAAATAAACTAGATTATTGGCCTACCTTTTTACATATGTAACACTCCCTCCAACCAGATTCCTCCAAGTGATATGTATCACAGTAAACTGAATTCTCATATGCAGATCTATGGTTAAGGCACATCCAGGGAAAAAAAAAAGCAAGATAAGTCTAAAATTATTATGTAAAATGAAAATTAAAAGCGAATAAAATGATCAACCAGAAACAAAACAGAGGTTGTGGTAAAGCATCTCACAATAAGTGCATGGAATTTAACACTGGCACAGAAGTTAAAATTTTGAAAAGCTAACAAAACAAACACTATCCCCTAGTTATACCAAGCCTCAGAAAATCCCTGTGCAGATAACCACAAGCTAAAGCAGTCTATAAATTTATAAAAAGAGGACAAGCAATCGGTTCCAAAAAGCTCAAAATAAACACTATCACCTGATTTTGAATACATATTACAAAGTCCACACCACTTTCCCTTTGCTACCCTGTTTCCAGTGTACAGGTGATCTTATGGTGCAAATCACATTTGTCAGTATCACAAACTGAGTTGAATAAAAGGATATACATTAAACAAATTACTGAGGCATCCAGCAATTTGGGGAGTTCATCATATTTTATGTGCTTACAAACATTGGAGTTGAATCCAATTTGATTTCCTTAATAAATTTAACAACTTCCAGGAGCAATTGAAAGGTGAAATAATTATTATAACAACAGTCAGTAAGCTGCCTTTGGTTTAGTTAAAAAAAGGATCATCATTGCCATTTGTTACCTAATTATGGGTATCTAATTAAATGTTAACCATAATATCAAAAAATTTGTGTATAATTATAAGAAACATATGATACCATAATGCATTATAACAGGAATTGCAGTCAAAACCCAATCTAAAAATCTGAAAATAAAAACACATAAAATCGTAAATCCAATTATATCCCTAAACTGCCCTCATAGCATTGGATAAACTAAAATCAGCCAGCAAAACAGAAATCGAACTAATAAAGCTAAAAATAGGATAAAAAGTACCCGCATGTATAGCAGAGATGAGCATATCCACCAGATCGCAAAGGCCAGCCTCTCTTCCATTCATGGGTCGTAGTATTTCCACACGATGCATTCATACAAATCTTGGTCCCCATTTATATCCAAAAAAAAAATAAAATTAAATCAATACTTCTCCAATAACAAAGCCCGAAATCAAATCCCTAAAAATCCATTCTGACCAAAACCCATATTAGATCCAACAAAAAAAAATTAAGAAAAAAAAATCAAAATTTCCTCTCTTCCTCGTTCATGCACAAACTAATCCACACAAAATTGAAATTTCAAAACAAAAATCAATCAATGTTGCATTGGAAACCCAATAATTCGAAAACCTAAATTAACTAATTAACTAATTAATCAATCAATTTGAAAATTGCAGTACCTTCATAATAGCAAGTGATATAAGTGAACAGCAGTGCAGTCCAAGTAGAGAAAAGAAGAGATGAGTCAAAGAGGGTGAAGAGGCGGTTAAAACAAAAACAGAGAGCAGAAGCGTAACTGCGATGGAAGATCAAACAAACAAGGCGTGTTCCTGTCTCTCTCTATAAGATATAAAAAAACATGGGGTTAGAGAGAGAAAGAGACACAGAGAGAAAGAAAGAGAGCGGAAGAGAGAGAATGCATGCAAAGGAACAAATGCATAAAATGCATGCACGACACTTGAAGACACACCGCTTAACAAGTCGTCTCTTTTCTTCTATTATTTTTCTTGTATTATTATTATTAATAATTAAATATTTGATTCCAAATATTTTACTAAATTTATATATTTATTAATTAAAGTTCTTGTTTTGAAAAAATTAAATTAAGAGTTTTTGATATTTTATTTCGTCAATCATTTAGTGGTTATGTTAAGTTAATCTGTAATTTAATAAATGAATTATTATTTGATTCATGAGATTTTTTAAAAATCTAAATATACATTAGTAAAATTGTTCTAAAAAAATAATTTATCAACCAATTAAATGTAATATGCTTTATTTTTTCGCGGTTTTAAGTTCAAATCTTCTCGACTACGAGATTTTTTGCATATTAACATAATGTTGGTGCACAATATTATCTCAACCCATTATATTGACGTAATGTTGGCGTACAATATTATCTCAATTCATTATGTCAATAAATAATAAATAATATATATCAAGTGTAATATAATTAGATCTCTATACGTATTAATGAATAAAAAAATAATTATTATAGGAGGTATACTTTTATATCGGATTGGTTTTTTCCACTTTTATGGAAAGCGAAAAGATTTTTGTTTGAGTTTTCTCTGATTGATGAATTAAGAGAAGGACTATACATATTTTATAGCCCCACTAAATTACTCTGGATCGTTAAGCCCCTCAATAAATAAAAAATAATTTGTCATAAAATAATTTATTCTATTGTCTTATCCTCTTATTATTGACTAAGCAAAAAATATAACGCAAATACTCACTAGAAAATAATATTATAATTTTAGAAATTTCTTCATTTAACCGATTTTGAATTCAAAAATTAAATTTTTAACGTTTGATTTTTAATTTTACCAAAGACACCTAAGTTATGTTATAACACCATTCAAGATTTAAAAAAAAATATATTATCATTTCAAATTACCACAGGTTCTAAATTCTAATTACATTTGAGTAATTACCCATTGTATATAACAACCATTAATGCTTCAATTCCTCAAAAATTTGAAAATTAGATGTATCAAATGAAGGGTAATAGTCAATTTGCTGAATAATTTATTATAATTTAAGCAAAATTTAAGATTTTCTTAAATAAATGTGAAATTTCAAATGTGACAAGCATTTGGAAACTAAAGTATTCCCTCCATCTCAAAAAAATAGTTCATATTTCACTTTTGGTTTGTCCTAAAATATAGTCCACTTTTCTTTTTTGCATTATAGTAAATCCTTAAATTGTTTATTATACTCTTATTAAATTTTATCTTATTTTCAATAAAACTCATTAATTTTTACTTATTATTAATTATAATAATTGCTCACGTGTTACGTAAGATCGGCATAATAGAAAAATTATATGCATAAAATTATCATTTAATCATTATACAAGTATTTATTGTAACTAATCTAAATAAGAGTAACATTATATCATTTATTACTCCTTAACATACTCAAAATAACTTATATTTTGGAACAAAAATATAAACTTAAAAATAGACTTATATTTTAGGACAGATGGAGTAATTACTACTTTCTTAATTTGTGTGAAAATAGGAAGTGGACTATTTTTTTTTAGGAATGGGTGGAGTACTATTTTTTTTTTTAAGGAAAAAAAGGATAAAAAAAAAAAAGGAAAACATGTAAAATTGGTTAAATTCCATATATTCCATATAATAGTAAGAGAAAATTATTATGCAGTCCCTGAAATTTGACCATATTAATTAATTCATCCTTGCATTTTTATAACTTTATTTAGTAGTCCCTGAGGTTTAACTTTGTTAGACAACTAGTTCCTTCCATCCAATTTTTTTTATTTTTGCCATTAATCCCATAGTAAAAGATGGAATTACCCTAACTTTTAACATGGAAAAGACCAAAGTAACTCAACTTAACTATTCCAATATTGTGGAGGAAAAACCAAAAGTCACCACTCCATTGTTGATCGAAAAGAAAGAGCAAACGAGAACTCAGTTTGCTCTGAAGTTTGATGGAAGCTTTTGATCAATCTAAAAGGAAAAGAAAGGTTGTGTGATCGTTGTTCCAAGAAGTTTTGTGGTCATAGGAGGTAAGTAAAACAACTTTTCATAAGTCTCTAAAACCCAGATGATTTCTAGTAAAAAAATTTGCCTATTTTGCTTCATAAGGCTATATGATGTTGGATTTTTTTTTATTTTTTTTATATACTTATACAAATTTCCTTTAATGCATATATGTTAATGTAGGTTAGGGTTTTTTGCAATTGTGATCTGTGTTTTGTTTCCCATTCACTGAGTTATGTGCATGTTCTACTAAAATAAGGTTTGTGTGTTCTGGTTGAATATGACTACTTGGAGATATCATACATTAGAAGTTTCTTTGGTGGAAGGGGATATAATGTGTATATATATGATGTAGACCCTAACAAAATGAGTTTCATAGTGTTGATGAGATATGTGTGCAAGGCTCATCGTATTAGTTTTGGTTTTGTGGGCATTGTATGTGGTGATGATATAAAGATAGAGAAGGACAATGATGTTGTCTTAATGTTCGAGAACTTCAAGGATAATGATTTCACTCAATTACAGCTAGTGAACAGACAATTACCAGCAAATGTTGAGCAACTAGCAATACAACAAAGCCAAGTTGTTGATAATATTGCAACTATTTATTAACATTGAGGATGAATAATATTGAGAATTATGGAGTTGTCAAAAATGATAATTGAGATGTTGGGCTGGTTTCTGGACAAAATGTTAGTGAGGAGCAGAATAACGAAGGAAGAGGGACTGAAAATAATATTGCACAAGAGCAAGGAGAGGGGGATAATGAGGCAACAAGGAAACTAAAGAATGTATCAGGAGTTAATATTTGGGATAGTATATTAGAGGAAGATACAGAGTATAGTGGGCATGTAAGGGGTCTAGGTAAAGGAAGAGGCAGGGCTAGACCTAGAGGAGTTGGTTTAGGCAAGGGTTCTAGTAGAATCATGCATAGCAAAGGCTAAAGGACAACCAGCACAAGTAGGTACATGTTTAGTGAGAGGGAGCAGACATGCAAAGAGGCTATGAATGTTGATGACATTAATGCATATGCTGACTCTACTGATGATGAAGATCATGTTCTTTCTAAGAGCTTTGAGGATGAAGTCAATGATGCTAATGAGTAAGAAAAAGATGATGATAAATTTGATGGAGAGCATGATAGTGAACTGCATGAATCCAACAATGGTCTAAGTGATATAGGAAGTGACAAGGAGGACTCTCCAGCTATTAGTGATGATGAGGAACTCGCAGTTAAATGGAAGAGGCAGAGAAAGAAGAAAGATCCTTTCAAGAACTTGTATTCAAATTTGTTTGAGGCTCTTGTAGGTGGGAACATTGTCTTTGCTGTAAGTCAAGTATTCCGAGATGTTACAAGTTGTCAGGATGCTTTAAGGGACTATTTTGTGAAGAGAGGGTACCTTATAGGCATGATAAAGAATGATAGTGTTAGAGTGACTACCAAATGTATAGTTGATGGCTGCCCTTTTAGGTTCCATGTGAGTGTGGCACCTGTCAACAAAACCTTTATTGTGAAAACCTTGCAACTAGAACATAATTGCATCAGACCTGTCAGCAATAAAAATCCTAATGCAACAACAAAATAGGTGATGTAGAAGCTTGTAGATCAGTTAGCAAGTGATCCTAGGATGAGTTATCAACTTATGCAAAGTGAATTGAAGAAAAATTGGGGGATTAAACCTGAGTACTGACTGCTGAATAGAGTAATAAATTCAGCAAAAGAGTAAGCATCTGGTAATCATCCAGAGAGCTACAACAAGTTACAAGAGTATATAGCTTCCCTTCAAAGGTTAAACCTTGGCACATTCATTAAATTTGAGGCACTGCCAAGAAATAGTGAGGCAAAACCCTTGATGTTTCAAAGTATCTTCATATGTTTTGAAGCTATGAACACAGGACTTTTGGATGGGTGTCGCCTTTCATTGGGCTTGATGGAGGTCATTTGAAGGAACCTTTTGGTGGATGTATGCTGAGTGCAGTTACCCTTGGTGGAAATAAGGGTATATTTCCTGTAGCTTTTGCCATTGTTCAGTCTGAGTGTTTGGCAACATGGAACTTCTTCTTGGATTTTTTGAGGCAATGTATTGGACCTACAACTAAAGAGAGACCTTGGACTTTCATGTCCGACAGACAAAAGTTATTTTTCTTATTTAACTTTATATTCTCATGCATTTAATGATTGAAAAAACTAAATGCTAGTGTATGGTTCCTTTGCAGGGTTTACTAGAGGCAGTAAGGGTCAACTTTGAGCATGCTTCACATAGGTATTGCTGCCAACATCTCCTCATGGACTTGAAGAAGGCTTTTCCTAGAGTGATGCTAAGGAGGGAGTTTTGGATGGCAGCAAAGGCCACGTTCAGTTATGCTTTCATACAACAAATGAAAGTTATAGCTGAAAAGAATGAAGGCAGGGCAACATAATGTTTATTGGACATCCCTGTAAGTCATTGGGCAAGACATGCTTTTCCGCCAAAAGCAAAGAGTGCACGCTGCACTAATAATATGTCTGAGAGTTTCAACAATTTTCTTGACAAATTAAGGACCAAACCAATTGTGGATTTAATTGATGCTATACGACAGAAGTGCATTGTCCTTTTACACAAGAGGTTGCAAGAGCAGCTACATGGCAAGGAAGAGTTACACCACAATGCAAGGAAAGCCTAAACAAGAAGATCAAAGAAAGTAGGGTGTGTAGGATGTTGTCATCCAATTCAGAAGAGTTTGAGGTGCTAGAAGGACCTATTGCATTTGCTGTGGATTTGAAGCAGACGACTTGCACTTGCAATTGGTGGGCAATATCTGGCCTTCCTTGCAAGCATGATTGCCTTGCAATTGCATATAAGAGGTATAATATTGAAGATTTTTTTCATAAGTATTTCACAATTAAAAGGTACATTAAGACCTATTTTGGAGTTATACATCCAATACCATATTATGACCTTCCTCTTGATACTTAATTTCCCAATCTCAAACCACCACCACTAAAGAGAAAAGTTGGGAGGCCTAGAGAAAGGAGAAATCTACAGGAGGGTGAGAAAAATCCAAGTAATGCAAAGTGGTCCTGCACTGTTAGGTGGTGCATTTGCAAGCAGCTTGGACATAATAAAAGAACTTGTGAAAATGGCCCACCTCCAAACTCTCAGGTATCTTATTCACTTAAGTAATATTCTTAATGATGTGTTACTTTGTACAATTATTGCTTACTTGCATGCATTGTCTCATATTATTTGCAGAAAAACAAAAAGAAGAAGTGATAGACGAATGAAGTTTCTGGCGGAGCATATGATGATGCATAGAAGTTAAACTTTTCTTTTTGGATACAGATTAGATAGGCTGTTGTTTTGCCTTTTTGTAGTTGACAGCAAAATATTATGAAATTGCTGCTCTTTTGTTCTTGGAATGCATTCAGCTACAGGGTGATACTTTGGTGTTCAACTATTATAGTAAATTGCTGCTCTTTTTTTGGTATTGTGACAACAAATTGATGATCATATTGAGTTATTGGAATACAGGGTGATATTTTGAATGATGTCAGTCTTTGGCCAATTATTATTACTGGTATAATGTTTAATGTTACTTTTGTTTGAATATGTAAATAATGGTTTGAATGTTGAATACTGCTTTTGTTGGTGATTTTCATTACAGATATGCACATTTAGCAGCAGCAACAATTCACATTATATTAGTTTTGCTGTCGAACTTGCACAAATGTTGCTGCAATTTTGTAGTCAAATATGCACAAATTTTGCTGCGATTTTGTAGTCAAATATGCACAATGTTGCTTCTCCAATTTGCACTCAAATTTGCAACAAATTCAGGTCACTCATGCTTCTGCATATTTTGCAGAAATACTACTCTTGCATCACAACATAACTGTTCCGTTTTCTTTACTGTTAGTGTATGATTATGTTGTCATACAATTGCTTAATAAGAAAATTATATATATACTAAAATGAAAACCAAATTCACTATTCATAGAACAGTATGAACAGTGAATTGGCAATTATAACCCTCTTTTAAGTTGATTCAGCTGTAAAAGTAGGGCCCACAAATGTTAAGTGAGTTGGCAGCTTGTTTGATTTTTATACATGTATTACAAACTCAGCTGCATGGTATTTGGCAGAATACTGTGGTTTTGTTTGTTTTATATATATATATATATATATATAAACTAGGGTATATAATTTATATATATTTTTTTAGTTTTTTTGTAACAGTAAATTAATAATTTTATACAAAAAAATAATTATTAAAATTAAATATATACCAAGACTTTCTTTTACAATTATCTACCAAAATATGTATTGGTTAATTGTTGTTCCATATAAATATTTATAATCATTACCTCTCTTTTAATTTCTACATCATTAGACTTTTTTTTTTATTTTTTAATTGAAATTTAAACTCTATTAATTTAACTTATGATACATGTACTTATGATTTTAATAAAATCATATGCTAATAGGAATTTAGATGAATTAGATGTATAATTTACAATAAATCTTTACTAATTTTATACAAAATTTATATATCTAGGTTTTCAAATATTATTAACTTGAAAAAAATAAAATAAATGATAAAATTGAGGATTTTTAATTATTTGTTTTAAAACTTACTTCTAATTTGTTACTAATATATTTGTACATTGGATATTTATCTTAATTTTTATGTATGAAAAATATAAAATTATTCATCTATTCTTATCATTCGTTTTATATATATAATGGAAAAAAATATTTATTTAGTTTTAATAGAAATCATAAAATTTAATTCATCACATTTAAGAATAGATAGAGTTTTTACAATACAGAAAAGACATTTCAATTTATTTATTAAATTTTTATCTTCATTAAAAATAATTTTAATTAAAAAAATTCAATGACAGATCTGTATATAATAATGGTTTATTAATTTTTTAAAAAGACAAGGTTTTATCAACTCTGTTTTCATTTTTTTAATTTTTTATTTAACTGATTTGCATGCGTATGTCCAATTTTTGCAATTACTCCTTTACTATATATATCTTTTTTTTTTTTTTTTTTATTAAATTTTTTTTTTTTTTTTGTAAGGTTTGAATGATTAAGTAATTTTAAGAAAATTCCTTTTCAATTTTAACTTTATAAATTGGAGAAAATAAATGTAGTATACAATTTATGTAGTCTACTACTTAGAAATTAACCCAACAAGTTATGTGAATATGAATATTATTTATTTAGTTAGTTATTTCAATTTAAATGTTATTGTTAAATTTGATTCATCCTAAAAAATTTCAATTATTCATCGTAAATTTTTTTTTTTAGAATAAAACTAAATTTATAAAGGAATCAAAGAGATATCAGTAGCAACAAAAGGAGAAACAAAATTAGGAACATCCTCTAACCAAATAGCTTTATCGAAAACACAAGAAATAGAAAGTTAAGAGCTAACTCACGGGCCACAGAATTTGCCTCCCGTCGGACATGACAACACTGAAACAAAGGAAAACTGCTAACCAAGCCAAGAACATCCATCATGCAAGTTCCAAATTCGGTTTCAGGGACAGGAATTATTCATAATAACTTTTAATTTTTTAACTATTAATAAATTAAATTATTTTTTTAATTAATTTCTTTTAAATTAAAGATAATTTATCGCAGCATCGCGCTGGTCTATCCACCTGTACAATACTACCAATCAATGAATAATCACAACTAACCATTATTATCTAATATAAGTTCTCATTAATGAAAAAGATTACATACTGTTAAAGGAAAAAACATTAATGGCTGTACACAAAATAACCAACTACTTAAACTTACAAAATCCCAACAAAATATAACTGACAAAATCCCTACTTAATGGTTATCCTCCAAACACCTAACTTCAATTGCTCTCAGCAATCTCAAAAATACCACATTTTACCCATTATTTTATCTTGCACAGCAATATAATCACTAATATGAACAAAATCACCATACACATCAAACAAATGCAAACCAGTATCTTTAAATGCCTAAGCTCAGAAGCTAAACACTCTTGCTTTCTCCAATTGCTATGCATCTCATTCTGCAACTTCAAGATCTCTTCCTTCAACTCAACAAGTATGCTCCTCTGCCTCAAACCAGACTCCATATTTTCTCTTCTTTGACTCGGATCAACTGATTCTCCCTTGCACCAGCTAAGAAAAGACCCACATTCATTGTCAATGCAATAATAGTATAACCTATTTTTGTTCTTTGCAGTTTCAGAAATCCTAGTCCCAGCTTTTTTTTCATCCTTGCAGTAAGAATTTATATATCTTCTTCCTTATATTGCATTGTTTGTGGCGCTAGAAAATCCAGATGAAGAAGACATGATGCAAACCCTGCAACCCATGAAACCCTAGCCCCTTTACGTTTTTCTTCCTTCTAAGAGTTATAAGTTTTGAAGATTTTTGTTTCGTTCAACGTTTTATATTTTTTTTATTCAACGTTATATATTAAATAGGGATATTATTGTGATTTTATATTGTTTCTCTCACCTCTCTCTTGCTTTTACTATGGTATTAACGGCAAAAATCAAAGAAAATGAAAGGACCTAGTTGTCTAACGGAATGAAACTTCAAAGACTACTAAATAATATTATAGAATATAAAAATGGGTTAATTGATATGGTGAAATGTCATAACTGCATAATAATTTTCTCTAATAGTAACTATAATTAAGGCTGCATGAGAAGGCTCTGAATTTCGGACAGTGAGTGTGCTGTGTAATGACCGGAGGGTTTCATGGGATTCTGTGACCTGTCTATGGGAATTTAAAAAGGAAGAGATAAGGTTGATACGGTGACGGATAATCATTATATGGTAGTTTTGCAATTTGCATGAGATGGGAGTTGGAGTAAATGGGATTGGCATGTTCATAACGTAGATAAAGGCAAAAGAAGGATAAGTCATAAGTTGATTTGTGACAACTGACATCACCACAGTTAATGCTGTTGTCCACCTGATTTGTGGTTTTACAAGGTAGTACCTTAATTTAAATTTTTCATATTTTTTTCTTCCTTTTTTGTTTACATTTCATATTTACCAATCAATTTCTCAATTATGACACTTAAAATTAATAATAAAATTAAGATAAAGGATATAACAAATGTAATAATAAAATTAATTATATATTAAAGCATAATATAATTTTTATGTTATTTAAATATTTTTATTTATTCAATAAATATATTTTATAAAAAAATTTATTTATAAATATTATAACATCAATTATGAAAATATCATTTCATAAAATGGAATACAGTTGGAAAACATGTCTTTTGTTATAAAGAAAATTAAAAACCTATTTTTTAATTTTCCAGATAGAAAACTGATTGATTTGAATACAAAACTCTGTTATCTAATTTTCTTGGAAAATTTTTTCTAGAAAACAACTTCAATTTTCTACAATTGATCACACTCTTAATTTTTCAGGAATAAGCTCTACAAAGAATTTTTCTTAACTTGTTTTATTAGGTAGAACTTATCATCAATTTGCTTAATTCTATAATTCTTGGCGTGATTCTCTGCAAATGAAAAATACCAGAAGTTTCAACTTGCTTAATTGAAATTTTATTGGACCAATTGACATGATTTGTTCCTAAGGGGTTAATTATTCTTCTGATATTTTCAATTTGAAAATTTTGTAGTTGTTTTGACTCTTTTAGACTCCTCTTTAATTTCATTATATCAAGCCTCTAATTTTGAGCTTTTGACATAAAAGGTTCACAAATAGCACCTTGTATTGCTCATCTAGGCGACGGAGGGGTTAAAAGAATTTTAAAGAGTTAAAAGGGGATAAAATTGAAAAACTTTATTATTTTTGGGAACAAAATAAAAAAAAAATTAATATTTTTAAACACTTCAAAGTCTGCAAATGACGATTATGCACTTGAAGTTGTCAATTTCATCATTTTTAAACACTTCACATCCCTGCGTGAAAATCACTTGCCTAAGGAGTGAAGCATAAAAAAAGAAGGCTTATGTGGCATTTAACTATAAAAAATGTGGTAAATAACAAAATTAAGGTGGATATTGTCGTACTTTCCACACTCTCCTTCTCCAACTGACCCACTACCATCTCTTCAACGCGTTCTCTCTCTTTCTCTGCAGCTAAATTATTTCCTTTCCCCATATTCCATTCATCAAATCTTTCAAATTTTTCACATGGGCTTGCCTTTAATTTCAAATTAATAAATGAATGCAAATAAAATGCTAAATGGTTTATTATCCATATAATCTTGATATGAAAATTGATGTAAGATTGAGAAATTTATCTAAATCTGAAAGTTCCCATTGAAAAAATAAATTGCAAAATCAAAAGTTACAGAACTATACTTTGATTGCAGAACACTATTTTATATACTTTCTGAAAGAACAAAAAAGAAAGAATCATAGGAGGAGAAAAGCAACTTCTTCTAATTACAGTTACACAAAAAAAAAAAAAAAAAAAAAAAAAAATTACAGTTACACAAAAAAAAAAAAAAAAAAAAAATCAAGAGAGGAGATTAAAACCGAGAACGGAACTTGAATCCAGGCCAGGAAATTTCTAAAAAAAAAAAAAAAAAAAAAAAATCAAGAGAGGAGATTAAAACCGAGAACGGTAACTTGAATCCAGGCAGGAAATTTCTTTCATTTTCAAAGAAATTGGTAATAGATTCTTCTATTAAAACCGAGGATTTGAAACATGAAACAATGGAGGAACTGGCCGGTAAGTCACCGAAACTAGAAAAGATGAAGTTCGCTAGAGAGACAGAGGAACAAGAGAGAGAAAGAAAACAATAAAGAAGAGAGAAGGGGATGAAGGAAGAGGAAAGGAAAAACGGCGTCGGTTTCAAACGCGTGAATACAAGCTTTTTAGTTGTTTTAGGATTGTTCTGCGTAATGTACATAGTTATCAATTTTTACGATTTCAGGTGCATAAACAGTCGTTCGCAAATTTTGGAGTACCGTAGGATTTTTTTATAAAAATTTAGAGACATATATATATATTTAGTCTATATATTCTGAATATAGAGGAATTTAAATATTATTTTTTTTCAGAAAAAAATAATATTAATTTTTAGAAAACTTAAATATTAATCTAAATATATTTTACCATTAATACAATTTAAAAAATTAGCCAAAATTATGAAAACTACTCAAATACAAGTACAGGATGCTTTTTTGGTCATTTAGCTTTAATAAAATTAATTATTTTTAAATAAATCTTATAATTAATTAAAAATTTATTTAAATAAATATTTTTTTAATGAAATTCATTTAATATATAGGCCATATTTTGTCCTTTAGAATGATGTCATATAGGGCGGCTTCATTTAAAATATTTGCCGGGAAAATTGCAGATAATTTTCGCGGGATCTCATGTTATCTCACAGTTCCTATCCGCAGCTCCTCATCGATATATCAAACATTTCAAAACCATCTGCTTCTGCCACTGCAACCAAAGATTTGTCTCCACAATCGTCTCTATTAACCCTAATCCTGAATCTAAAGCCCCTTATTTTTTCCCTATTTTTTCAATTTTCACCAAGAAAACAAGTGGAAGAGGTTTCGATCTAAGATCTCTGTTCAGGTAAATCCGCCGAATCCTTGATCTCTTCTCTCTCTGTCTACAGTATATGTGTGTAGAGGAACATAAAAATGAAAATAGCAAATTTAGTCCCAAAGTAATCTCTGTAATGATATTGGAATTCTGGGTTTTTGTTTCTGTATATCAGTATATGCTTTATACTATGTGAGTGTTCTTGTATTGGCTTATTGAGTCTATCTATGAATGTATGTAGAGTTTGTAATGTTCAAACAGATGCTGACTTACTCCTAATCTAGATCTGTGACAATGAAGCTTTTTGTATTGAGTTGCATTAATTAGGGTTCTGTTTAAAACTGTGAGAAAATGATGAAATTGCTTTATGGATGCTTTTCCCTAGGAAATATGTTGCAGACTACAATTGAAACTTTGAGTGACCATTCAGATTATCATGCCTTGTCGAAAAGAGATCCAATGAAGGTCTGGCAGGAAATGAAAGAGAATGGATTCCTTACACCTTCAGTTGCCCAGATGCCTGTACAAAAAAAGCAGTCTAAGAAACGTGAAAATGATAATTCCAACAGGAAAAGGGCACTTGCAAAGATGCAAGAAGTCAACAATTTCAATAAGATTGTTGCATCTCCATGTGAGTTGCTCAAGGAACATAATCCTGAGATCATGCCTTCCAATGGGGTGACGCCAATGCCAAAACAGCGCAGCAAGAAGTGCAGGACTGACCTGCCCGTGGAGGTGAAGAAGGTTGAAAAGGTCCAAGAGATTAACAAGTTTACTGAGATTGATGCACCCAGTGGGTTGCTTAACAAACTTAATCCAGGAATCATAAATCGGATAAGAAGCAGTGAACAAGTCTTTAAAGTTATCAATGCTTTAGTTAGAAGAGATGAGATAGGATTTGGCAATGTCCAGAAGGCAGAAGCTGAATGCAACGGAAAGGGATCCGGGGAAAATAATGGACAAGGCTCAAATAGTTTATCATGCACAAGCCAGGTGGAAACGTTTTCTGGAACTGAAGATAGACTTTTTCAAATGAAATCAGAGCATGAAGAAGACATCAGCAATTTGGAGGTACCAATGATAAAGGTAGAGAATGAGGATGAGAAAGATGAGTCATTTACCTCAAATATGAAATCAGAAAGCGTTAGCAGTTCTGCCTCCAATGAGAAATCAGCAAATAAAGCAAGCGTTTCTTCTCTTTCTCAAGAAGGTTGGAATTCAAAGTTGAAAGTTATGCTTATCTTTACAGTTCTGCATGATATTTATTTCCTATGCTATTCTGCTAATACTTTGAGAACAGTAGCTTACTTATAGTATAGGTTATGCATTATTTTAACGCTCAAGCAATTCAACAATATTTCAGAACCATTGTTCATGTGATCCAACATTATATTAGCATTAGCCTCTTGTCATTTGGTTCAATTATGAGGTCGCTTTTTTTGTGATTGGAAGGTCATGAATTCAAGTTGAAAATAACCTCTTTACAGAAGCAGTAAGGTTGTGTATAATAGACCATCCCCCAAATCCTGGCAATGCAGGGAACTTTGTGCATTGAGGATACTCTTTATGTAATTATGCTTAGGTTGTCCATGTCCTCAATATAAAATCAAGATTTTTTGAAGAACTTCAATTGTGGGATCAAGTCTGAGTTAGTAAATTGTATTAAGATTTGACATCATCTAAAGACCACTTGTCTATTCAGGTACCTTTTTGTCATATCTTGACAGCTACAAGATACCTAGGACTGTTCCATTGACTTCATTTCCTCCTTGCTCCTCCCCCACACAATAGAAAAGGTCATACTGAGCTCTGGCTCAGTGATGCTAAAGTCATCTCCTACTGATCCTTGTTTACTAACCACACATTTCTAACCAAGTCCAATTCTCTGGACATGATATTCAAAAAATACGGTTCACGCAGACCCTTCCTCCAATTAACAAAGCGATCTTGGCTGAATGGCCACATATGAAATTGAGCAAGATTTTGCAAAGAACTGTGAGTTCAAAGTTCAACCATTGTTGAAGCATAGTTTACTAGAAAAAAAGGTCATACTCACGTGCTACCAATACCCTTCTAACATCCAAGTCCTCGACCAAGACTAACCCGAAATGAGTAACTCATGGAATTGTTTATTTATCCAGTTTTTAAATCATTTCATTCATTTCAGATAAATGAAAATGCATTACAAGTGGATTGAGGTTGGTTTAATTTTGTAACCACCATTCTTTGTTGTCAGTGTGAGTTTGAAGGATAGGATATCTCAGGATAGCATTTCAAAATTGTAAGAATTAGCCCTTTTAGGCTGTGGAAATCAAACTCCGGATAGCATTTCAGTTTATTTCCTTGGTGTTCTAGGAATAATTGGTCCGACTGCCTTCTTTATTCTCAGGTTCATCTTAGAAAGTTTCTACAAGTTGTATAATGGGTTACTTTGACTTCAATTTGTTTTATTTTCCCCCAGGTACTGTATCTTCTGAGTGGTTACAATTTCTTTACCGGGATGCTGCAAATCGTCTTGCAGGTGCATTGGCTTTTTCCTTAAAAATGACTGGATGCTAGCACATGGTTACATTTTCTAATTGTACAAGACACATTCTATGTTTTCCATATCAGCTTTGAGGCGGAGTCAAATGAGGGTTCAAAATGTAATCCAGACAGAGTTGCCTTCTATTGTAGCAAAAGAGTTTCCACCTAACCAAGAAAATGAACAATTGCCTGCCGTTGGTTGCCCAGTTTCGGCAACCATGAAGATGCATCTAGCAAAGTGGAATCCTCTGTTTCATCAAATGGATAATGCACTCAAAGAAGAGGCAAAGCACCTCGTAAGTTGGATTAGATATTATCATCAATTATCAAAAGAGTTCCATGCTGAAAAATTGACCACGTCGATAGGTCATAAGCATGCATGTTAAACAAAATTTAGTGCCTAAACATGCATTTCTTCTCTGGATGCAAAGTATGTTATAGCTTATTAGTTAGTTGGGTCATTTTCTTTCTCTTATGAAGAGTTTACTGAGTTTTCATGAAATAAGAAACTACTTGTTAAGAAATGGCATACACAATTTTAAATCTGACATTGGTTTCAGGAACAGTGGTTGAACCAAGTAAGAGAAATGCAATTGCACATGAATGATGGCTTCCATTTTTATGATTCGTGAACAAGATACTTTCAAAACAGTCATTGATATCAGATTGTGACACCAGGTATTCTTTTATTTCTCTGTAATCAATAAAAATTACAGTCGTAATTTTTGGCATGGTTCTCTTCTCCTGTTAGTTCCAACCAGTAACCTTTTATATTAAAGTCTGGAAATCAGGGCCAGAAGAAGTTCATAGTACTATTACTGCTAAGGGTCATTAGGTAGCTAGATAAAGAGGAGTCAGTCTCAGAAGAATGGTAACATTGGTCCATTGAAGTTTAGTGGTCATAAGTTCAAATCAGAGAAACAGCCTCCTTGCAGCCTTTTACCCCAGACAAAGAGATGTATCATATTAAAACTAGGATGCTTATTGATTGTTTGTGGTATTTTTGGATAAAGTTTGTCATTCTTGCAAGCAACATTAAGTAATTGGAAGCAAATTTTAATTGACATAGCACGTAAGGATTGGAGCAATAGAAATTTATTTGATATACCTGGACAGATTTATGAAGGTCCAAAGTTTGTTTACTGGAACCAAAGTTTAATAAGCAAGATTTTGGGTAGCACATCTATGTCTTGCATGGTTGGTACTTTGCTGTAAAATGTATTACATTTTCCCTTGGGCTTTCATATATTGATGAAACTTCTGAAACCCTACAGAGGAGCTCCAAATTTTGGACGTGGAATGAGGCTTGTTAAACTTCTCCATCTACACCTCAAGCATCCTTAACTAGTTACCACAGCTTGTGCAGATATGTAAATGCATGACATGGAAGAAATTGCTTATTTGGGAGATATTAGGCTCCTTTTCCCCTTAATTAGGCTGCTATTGAAGTTCAGACTGGCAATCTCACATTCTCATAGACGACTCTCAACTGCTTTCTAATGTTTGGCCTTTTGTGTAAAAGGCTCAATGTCTTGGGTTTTTGACCAAAATAATGCTAGTCTAAAAAGTAAACAAGCAAATAAATGAAAAGGATTTCTCTATCCATGTCTCATGTGCGTGTTCCTGCGGTTCCTTTTTTTTTTTTTTCTGGTAAAGTTTGCTTCAGAAACTACCACAGCGTAGTTTTGGAAATAGTCCCTAACCTAGCAGTATTTTGGTCATAAACCCTAATCTTTTGTGTAAAAGGCCAATTAATGATGCAAAAAAAAATTGATCAAATAAGGGCACACATTGCATGTATGTATTAGAAGCTGCCCCTACACCACCCAGTTGCTAAAATCTGCTATTTTTTGAAAGCTGAAGCTTTTCACTTGTATGGAAGTTCATGTCATATGTTGGATATGTCCTTGGAACTTTGTTGGACATTTCCACTGGAAAAAAAAAAAAAAAAATGCTAAAAAAAAAAAAAAATGCTAAAACCTGCGTCCTCAGTTTTGCAACATTGCAAGGAAAATTTAAAAAAAAAAAAAAAAAAATGCTAAAACCTGCGTCCTCAGTTTGAAACATTGCAGGAAAATTTAACACCATGACGCCTGATGGAGAGCAAGCATGTCCAGATTATGTTGATAGAATGTGGCACGTCCTAATAGTAATGGGTGATGTATATAAGATTGATACAGAAACAGGATGCTGTAAACAAAGAGCTCACTTTCGCTGGCCTGTTGTATTATGACTATTTTACACAATTTAATTGTAAATGTCATTTCCTGATACGTCAAAAATAAAGATTATTGTCCATTAATTGTGTTTTATGTTTAGAACCAATTGCGAAAATTTTATTTTTTTTAAAACTTAACAATTCATTAATAATGAATTTAAGTTATGAACATCATAGTATATTTCTATAGAAATAAGAGATACAAATATGGAAAATTAAAATATTCTGTTTTAAGATATTCTTGATTTGTCAAAAGATGTTAATTTTTTGGATAAAAAATAGGACGACACAAGAAACCTTCCATAATATTGTCCTAAATATTGTTTTTTCGAAAATTTATTACAATTGGTAGAAAAGAATTTAATATATCAAATTTTAATGGATGAATATACCGTAGTATCAGACTCCATTAGTAGAAGAAGGAATTTAACCGAACTTGAAGATCTAAAGTCTCCACCCACAAACAATCAATAGTTCATCTTGTTTTTTGAACTGCCCAAGAAATAAAGATCCATATAAAAAGTTCTTAATAAAGAGGAACAACTTCATGAAAGGAGAGAAACTAATAACTCTACTAAAAGTGTACCAAAAACATTCAAGATCTATCATCGGAGAGACTAAATTCAAATTTGATTCTAAAAGATTATAGTTTGAAAATTATTAAATTAAACAAAATAAAGAAAAACAAGAGAGGGACGAAAAAAAAACCACTGTCGACCAAAAAAGATGGTTGGTGGTGTTTCAAAAACAAAATCTAGAAGAATACAAAAAAAAGAGAGCATGAGAAAAATGGCTAGGGTTTAATTGCTAAAATTTTATTAAGTTGTTAGGATTTATTATTTAATGGCCATGATCATCAACAATTAATTATATAAGTAGACTATCTTGCTCAATTCACCATTACAAGTCTTTTTCCAATGATAGAAGCATTTGGAGGAGACCATTCTGGGAAAATAGCCTGAATTTGGCTTCTATCAGCTTCAATTTTTAAAATGTGATGATTATCCTTTGTATGTAGCTTGTAAAAGAAAAAAAAAAATAAAATAAAATTGCTAATAGATCCAAAGTCACTAAGAGGTTCCTCATCAACTCTGCATGTAAAGGTATATATAATATCACGTTCCATAGCATAACATTTTTATTTTTATTTTTCTACTTTCTCGTTCATGGGGATCTGGGGTTATACACATGTTTATGGTTGTTTGACTTTGCATATGTTTATAATTAAATCAATAAAATTAATATAATCTGATTTTGTAGATAAAATTACTCTAAATTTGTTTTTTGTGATGCCTAATTGTTAGCTAAAAATCAGAGTAAATCATATTAGTCTTTCTCTTCAAGGAAGAGCTCAAAAGAGAACATGATTCAACCCTAAAAATTCTAAGATTGTAGGTGCTAGATCTTTTTGGCAGGATACGGGATTTATTGATTTTTAATCAGGGCTAGGTCCAGGTTTTTTTTTTAAAAAAAAAAATTATTTAGGAAAAGAGTTATTTATTTTTTTAAATTCAGATCTCATATACCGGTATTAGTGTCATCTGAGAATGTGCCCACAAGAATTAAACATTACTTGCTTGCCACTTCAATCTCCATTTTGTATATATCTCTCTCTCTCTTCTATTTTTCTTTTTGAGGCTAATTTTCTTATATTAACATTAAACAGTACAGGTCCGCCTTACCAGATGCTTGGAGAAAGGAGCACAAGACTTATTGCTGAAGCTGCTGAAGACACTTCATTCATGCCAAGGAAGGCTTCGCATGGGAAGATGAACATTTCCTAAAGATGAAGATAACAGAAAAAGAAAAAAAAAAAAGAAAAAGAAAAAATAAGGGAATAAAAAAAATCATTTAAAAGTAAAGAAATTTCGAAAATGAGGCAATGATCTTTCCTGCTGTGGAAACTTGAAACTACTATATGTATGCACTAATGTAATCAATAGGAAATGCATTTTACCCTTCACTACCTCGCCCTTTTCCTCGTATGTGTTATCTATATATTTATGAAATGATTTTTATATTTGGAGGGTACCAATTAACTTTCTCTATATCTCTTAATTACTTACTTAGTATTTGTAGATAGCTTCTTAACTATTTGAAAGAGGCAGTTGTTTTTTTGAATTAATTCCAATTTTAATGCCTATTATTTCTAGTCATTTGCAGGTCATGCCCTGAAACATTTTTGCAAACGGTGCATTCTAAAGTCCCTAGAGGATGATATATGAGTATACAGTATACCTTTCTTTCATAGATTCTATCCAGACGCATTATTTTGGTAGCTTCTGCACGCAAAGAAGTTGAAGGACATAGCTTTCCAGCATCATCAGCTTGGGAGATGAGTTGAGGTTTTTACTTAGCCTTTTAGGCCCCTCGTATTCCTTTTCTGTATCAAGATAATTGAAGCATATTTAGTTCAAAAATGGCAAAAGGGAAACAAAATGATACGTATTTTTAAGATAGCTGAGCCTGAGATCTGCAATTCAAGAGAAAAGGCCAAATGTTAGACACCTTTGCTCCCACTTTCAGAAAGAAGAGGAATGTTATCACCTTGGCGATGTCTGACAACAATGTATGAACAAACTTTTTAGTATATATATGTTGTATTGGTTTTAGCAGGAAGCATAAGAGAGAGAATATTATTGGACATACTCTTTTCCTTCTACGCTGCTTTCAGATTTGTCAGAGATCTTCACATTTGATGATGTCTCTACTGTTCTATCCTTGAACTCATTGGACTCAGGACTATACTTCACATATTCTAAATCTTCCACTACCTTCAGGTTCTTCTCAATAAGAATTCCTTTTTGGGATTCTGATTTATTTTCCTCATCTTTGTTAATGCTTCCCTGTTCTGATAAATCCGAAATCAATCTCTCCCCATGAGAAACATCATCTTGTGATGAATGAATAGGTCTACTTTCCAACTCAAAATCTGGCTCGGTAGTAGCCCAAAACTCAACCTTTGAGTTCTTAGGAGAATCATGAGACTTTTTGTGATTAGACTGTTCACAGAAAACCACTTTTTTAGAGATGCAAGTACCAGATGGTGGAGATTTAAAAGGACTACAATTTTTGGACCTAATGGACGAGAATTTAGCATCATTATATGGTTCATGGACAGGTAATGTATCAAAACTATCTTCAGCAAAAGGCTTGAAGCCTGAGGAGGGATGTTTTTTCTCTGAGGTTCCACTTAGAGAACTGGTACTGAGGTTCATATCTGTTGACCTATATCCTTCTTCAAACAACCAAGTTTGATATGGTTCTATTTTATCCCGGGAAAGATAATTTATGTTATAGGCTAATTTGGAATCTGATAGAACTGGCATCTGAGTGCATTTTCCAGACCAACTTGCATTGTCTCTTTGCAGGGCATCGAAATGCTTTTCCTCAGCCAGAATGATTTTATCACCATGCTTCATTGCACGACTGCCAAAATCACTTTGATGTCTTCTTGCTCTGGAGTTTGCTACTGAAATATCGTTTATTTCGCCCCTGACTGCACGTGGAAAATAATTCAAAGCATGCCAAATTTGGTTTATAAATTCACCAAATACAATATGATGAAAAAAAAAAAAGATACCTGCTGTGGATGAGCATGACTCTTCACTGTCAAAAGTTTACAGAAGGAAATAAACTATCGTCAAAGCAGCAAAGAAAATGGCAAGGGATGAAAGGACGACACTAGGGGAGTGTTCTGATAAGCTTTACCTCAACAAACTCATACTTTCTCTTTCATCTTCCGAAGTGAAGCAAGGCCAATCAGGATGCCCAGTTACATCTCCAAAATCAAAACTTGTGCCAGCGAAACGACGCCTGCCACTATATGAGGCAAAAGTATTTAAGTGCATATACTAAAAACACCAAGACTTTTTTTTTTTTTTTTCAAGAAAATCAACAAACCTTGCCCCATTGGAAGTTATGAAATCATAATCATTTTCTGATGTTTGGTGCTTTGAAGCAGGCAAATCTGATTCTCAAAGAACAGAGAGCAGTAAAAGTTAGACTAAAATAAGTCCCATATCATACTAAAAGAACTCGGGACAAATAAATTTCTTCAGAAAAGAAGAGTCGGAATCCCAATAAAATCGTAAAGGTTCTTCAATCTGATAACACCAAGTTAATGGAACTATCCAACAAATAAAAAATCATGAAACTATGACTAAAATACGATCATCAAAAAGGAGGGAGACGGGAAAGATGAATGCTGTATATAAACCTGCTGTTATACTAGCAACTAAATATTTAAAAGTTTCAGAATTGAGGCTAAGACTATTTGCAAAAGAGGTGTGGCATGACCAACCACAAAATTAAAAGGGACTTTTTCTAGGTACCTACCATGGTAGTGATTAAATAAACCATAATTTATAGGTACTTCTGAATCATAACATTATTGTTAAGGACTAGTTGTAAATAGCGTTCTATTAGGAGTTAGATTCCCAATAGGTTTATAGTATCTTGTATATATATATATGTGGATTAAATAACCATAATTTAATAGGTACTTCTGAATCATAACATTATTGTTAAGGACTAGTTGTAAATAGCGGTTCTATTAGGAGTTAGAATTCCCAATAGGGTTATAGTTATCTTGTATATATATATATATTATATATATTATAATATATTAATTATATATGTCCCTATTGATGAAAAAATGCAAATATTTTTTCCACGCTAAATTACATGGTATCAGAGCCTTCGGTTCGTTAAGTTTTTTTTTTTTTTCTTTTTTCTTCTGCTCTTTTGCGTTGAAACTACAGGCAGAAGTGAGTTTTTGGTGACTGTCAGTCTAGGTCACCCACCTAGGTTGGTAGTTTTGTCTCACCGCCACCCAAGGAAGAAGGGCAAGCCGCCGATCAGCTCCCCCTCCAAGTCCGATCACAAAACCCTTGCGAGTGTGCTTCACGCGCCACTCACATTTTTTCGCCGTTCTTCACGCGCCAGCGCGTGAGGGCGCGTCCAGCCATCTCCTGTCACCGGCTCTCAGTTTCCGGCGTCGATTTTGCCAGTACAGTGCAACCCAGTGTGTTGCGGCGGCCCTCTTCGAGTTTTGTGGTGTTTTTCGTGCTACTACTTTGCCGGGTACAGTCTGAATTTGTGAATTTGTATTCTACTGCTGCCTATTTGTCATTCTGCTATCGAGTTACCAAGAATCGTAGTTTTCCTTTGCTGTGCTACATTTGTTTTTGAGCGTTTAGTCACAAATCATGACGACTACTCCACCGGAGACTTCCAAATCGAAACCTGTCATCACTGATGTGGTGCTACCAAAGAATCGTAGTTTTCCTTTGCTGTGGCTACATTTGTTTTTGAGCGTTAGTCCACAAATCATGACGACTAAATCATGACGACTACTCCACCGGAGACTTCCAAATCGAAACCTGTCATCACTGATGTGGTGCATTATTGAGTAAAATAACGGAACACAAACTTACTGGCTCTATTTTTCTGGCATGGTGTAAAACAGTTTGTATATATTTTCGTAGTTTGGATAATGATGACCACTTGAACAATGATCCACCTGAAGGAGATGCTAGGAAAATCTTTCTTAGAGACGATACTCGGTTATTTTTACAGCTTCGGAATTCGATTGACAGTTAGGTAATTGGTTTAATTAATCATTGTGAGTTTGTTAAGGAGCTGATGGATTATCTTGAATTTTTGTACTCGAGAAAATGTAATCTATCTCGTATGTATGAAGTCTGCAAAGGATTTTATTGAGCCGACCAGCAAGATAAGCCTCTCACAGCTTATTTCATGGAATTTAAGAAGATTTACGAGGAACTTAATGTTTTATTGCCTTTTAGCCCCGATGTTAAGGTTCATTTAGCCCCGATGTTAAGGTTCAACAGACTCAGCGAGAACAAATGGTTGTAATGAGTTTTTTTGCAGGTCTTGCTCCGGTTTTTGAAACTGCCAAATCATAGGTTCTTTCAGACAGTGATGTTACCTCTCTTCAGGAGACTTTCACTAGATTACTACGTACTGAAGGTTCTCATACCCCTTCCCCTTATGATAATAGTGCATCTGTGAGTCGTAATCAGATAGTTAGGCAGCCAGGAAATAGAGGAAGAGGAGGAAATAGCCGTAGTAATAGAGCAATTAATCGGAGGCGAGCATTCTTATCTGCCATTATTGCCATGAACACCTGTCACACTAAACGGATTGCAAGAAACTGATCAATAAGCCACCAAGGGTAAATATGGCCACTCAAGATTCTGCAGTTACTTCTTCTGATAACACTGTAACAATTTCTGCTACGGAATATGCTGAGCTCTCTAGATACCATTCTTCTAAGTCTACTGATTCCTCAATTGCTGCTGCTGCCAATTCAGGTACTCTTTCATGTCTTATGTCTACCTTATCAGAGTGGGTCATTGATTCTGGTTGCACAGATCACATAACAGGTAACCCTAGTCTCTTATCCTCATTAAAAAAACCTAAACTATTTAATCGTCATGTTACTCTAGCTGATGGGTCCACATCTTCTGTCAAGTGTATTGGCACTGTCAATCCCATTACATCTCTTCCATTGTCTTCTGTTTTTTGCTTGCCTCGTTTTTCATTTAATCTACTGTCGGTTAGCAAAATTACTCGTATACTAAATTGTCTATTAAATTGTTGTGTTAAAATTTATCCTACCTTTTGTGTGTTTCAGGATCTTTTGATGAAGCGGATTATTGGTAGAGGACGTGAGTCTAGTGGCCTTTATCTTCTGAATGCACAAGTTTCGTTATCTCTGGCTTGTGCTAGTGCTCTATCTCCTCTAGAGGTTCATTGTCATTTGGGTCATCATTCATTGTCTACTTTAAGAAGTTGTGTCCGCAATTTCAGTCTTCATCAATTTTAGAATGTGAATCTTGTCAATTTGCCAAACATCATCGTTTACCTTTAGTTCCTCGAGTCAATAAACGGGTTTCATCCCCTCCTCGAGTCAATAAACGGGTTTCATCCCCTTTTGAGTTAGTTCATTCTAATGCTTGAGGTCCATGTCCTGTTATTTCTAAAACAGGCTTTCGGTATTTTGTAATTTTTGTGGATGATTATTCTCGCGTTACTTGATTATTTTTAATGAAAACTTGTTATGAGATATTCTCTATTTTCTGTTCCTTTTGTGCTGAGATTAAAACTCAATTTAATACCTTTGTTCGCATATTGCAAAGTGATAATGCTAAAGAATATCTATCTAATTCTTTCCAATCATATATGTCACAGAATGGTATTCTTCACCAAACATCTTGTGTTGATACTCCTCAAAATGGGGTTGCAGAAAAAATCGACATTTTCTTGAGATTGCTAGGGCACTTCTATTCCAAATGAAGGTCCCTAAACATTTCTGGGCGGATGCTGTCTCTACTGCATATTTTTTGATTAATTGCATACCTTCTTCTGTGCTTAATGGTGCAATTCCTTATAGTGTCTTGTTTCCTTCTAAGCTTCTATTCCCTATTGAACCTCGTATTTTTGGTTGTATTTGTTTTGTTTGTGATGTTCGTCCACAGGTTTCCAAATTAGATCAAAAGTCCTTTCGTTGTGTTTTCCTTGCGTATTCTCGGCATCAAAAGGGGTATAGTTGTTTTTCTCCCGATCTTGATCGTTATCTTATTTCTGTAGATGTCACATTTTTTAAAAATACTCCATTTTTTCCTTCTTCTATATATAAGAGCGAGGGGGAGGATGATGAGCTTTTAGTCTACACTATCCAGCAATTTCCTAGCTCTCTTGCTCCTGCTCCTATTTCTGCACTTGCACCTGCTCCTGCTACAGCATCTGCTGCTACAGCATCTGCTGCTCCTATTCCCCCTCTTGCACCAGCATCTACCCACCCTCATTTTGAACAAGTTTATTCCAGGAGACCAGGAACTCTTGACTCACTTCCTCCACCTGCCGCTTCAACAGAAGATCCAGTTCCCTTCACTCAACCTGAGCCTGTGCCATCCACTCCTCAGTCAGACCTTGACCTTCCCATTGCTCTTCGAAAAGGTAAATGCAAGTGTACCTATCCCTAAAACTGTTGTCCAAGCTTTGTTCCATCCTGGTTGGTGTGCAACAATGAAAGAGGAGATGGCTGCCTTAGATACTAATGGTACTTGGCATCTTGTGCCTATCCCGGCAGGTAAGAAAGCTATTGGTTGCAAGTGGGTTTTCACAGTTAAAATGAATCCTGATGGGTCTGTTGCTCGTCTCAAGGCTCGATTAGTTGCTGAAAGCTATTCTCAGATTTATGGCCTTGATTACTCTAATACTTTTTCTCTTGTAGCCAAATTGTCTTTTGTTCGTTTGTTTATTTCTTTAGCAGCTACTTTTGACTGGCCTTTACATCAGCTGGATGTTAAGAACGCCTTTCTTCATGGGGATCTTGAACCGCCTTCTTCTGGGGATCATGGGGATCTTCAGGAGGAAGTTTACATGGAGCAACCACCAGGCTTTGTTGCTCAGGGGGAGTCGGGTAAAGTGTGTAAACTTCGAAAATCTCTTTACGGCCTAAAACAAAGTCATCGAGCTTGATTTGGTAGATTTTGCAATGTGGTACACCAATTTGGCATGCAAAAGAGTACTTCTGATCATTCTGTATTTTTCTGAAGTACTAAGACTGGTTTGATTCTACTTGTGGTTTATGTTGATGACATCGTTATTACAGTGAGTGATGCAGTGGGTATTACATCACTCAAGTCATTTCTCCAGACTCAGTTTCAGACAAAAGACTTAGGATTGTTGAAGTATTTTTTGGGTATTGAAGTGTCTAGGTATAAGAAATGCATCTTCTTATCTCAAAGGAAGTAAGTCCTTGACTTACTGAAGGAAACTAAAAAGTTGGGTGCCAAGCCATGCAGTGCTCCAATGACTCCTAACTTGCTCCAATGACTCCTAACTTGCAACTTTCAATTGGTGCTGAGCTATTTGATGATCCTGAGATGTATAGAAGATTGGTGGGCAAACTAAATTATCTTACAGTAACACGTCCAGATATTGCTTATTCTGTGAACGTTGTAAGCCAATTATCTTCCAGAGAGTGATGCAGTGGGTATTACATCACTCAAGTCATTTCTCCAGACTCAATTCCAGACAAAAGATTTAGGATTGTTGAAGTATTTTTTGGGTATTGAAGTGTCTAGGTGTAAGAGAGGCATCTTCTTATCTCAAAGGAAGTAAGTCCCTTTGACTTACCTGAAAGGAAACTGAAAAGTTGGTGCAAGCCAAGCCATGCAGTGCTCCAATGACTCCTAACTTGCAACTTTCAATTGGTGGTGAGCTATTTGATGATCCTGAGATGTATAGAAGATTGGTGGACAAACTAAATTATCTTACGGTAACACGTCCAGATATTGCTTACTCTGTGAGCGTTGTAAGCCAATTTATGTCTTCTCCTATTGTTATCCATTGGGAAGCTTTAGGACAGATTTTGTGCTGCTTGAAAGGTAATCCAGGCCGTGGCCTCCTTTAAGTAATCATGGGCATTTGGACATTGAGTGCTTTTCAGATGCAGATTGGGCAGGTTCGAAGGTTGATAGAAGATCAACTTCAGGATATTGTGTCTTTCTTTGTGGGTGGAAACTTGATATCGTGGAGGAGCAAGAAACAAACTGTAGTCTCACGATCGAGTGCTAATCAGAATATCGAGTTATGGCACAATCTGCTTGTGAATTAATTTGGATTCGTCAGTTGTTAAAGGAAATTAGCTTCAAGTTATCCTTGCCTTCAAAGTTATAGTGTGATAATCAAGCTGCTCTTCACCAAAGTTATGGTGTGATAATCAAGCTGCTCTTCACATTGCATCGAATCCAGTATTCCATGAACGAACAAAACATATCGAGATTGATTGTCATTTCATTAGTGAAAAAATACAACAAGGTATTATCTCTACAGGGCACGTTAAAATAAGTGAACAGTTAGGAGATATCTTTACAAAAGCTCTAAATGGGCCTCAAGTTAACTATCTTTGTAACAAGTTGGGCATGATCAATATCTATGCTCCAACTTGAGGGGAAGTGTTAAGGACTAGTTGTAAATTGAGTTCTGTTAGGAGTTAGATTCCTAATAGGTTTATAATATCCTATATATATGTGTGTGTGTGTGTGTCCCTATTGATGAAAAAATACAACAAATATTTTTTCCACACTAAATTACAATAATGAAAAAGGGAATAACTCTCTATTTGGTGTTTCGACATTCAATGATATTAGTGCGACAGTAGACATTAACTAAAATACAATGGAGAGATGACCTGAGAAACTGAAGCTTTCTGTTGCATACGGAGCATCCCTGCATGGAATTACAGTTATCAATAAGTTTTTGTCATTTTATGTTGAAAAAAGGAGGAGAAAGCCACAAAGGTTACAGAAAACCTTTTCTTTTGTGGACGGGAGCCTCCAAAATCATAATTAGGCATTTTATTGCCTCCATACTTCAGAATATCAGGAAAATCTCCATTATGATGAGATTGCCAGCTTTTCCAGGACAAATCACATTCATCAAGATAATGGGCATCTGACAAATTAGACCTAGCTGGATAGCAAAAAACAGAATAAGAATAACCATTCTGCCAAAAATACAGATATAACTAAAAATAAAGCAAAGGGGCAACTGATGGAGCAATATTAGAAATGAATGCAAGGAAAGCTGCAGACATTGCCAACCTCTGCTCACCATAACTCAAAAAAAGGTTTTTCCAGTATACAAAACTCTCTGCAAAGCAGTCTCAAAGGAGTCAAATATACACAGTTCTTTTATTGCAATGCGATGGGGTTGCTTCTGTAGTTTGAACCAGTGGTGACCTCCAGGAGCAACCTTATTATTGAACTAAGGCTCATCCCCATCTAGAGAACTAATAAATGTTCCATTACGCATAAAGTAAGAGTCATACCATATCTTGCCACTGGCAGGACATTTTATACCATGATGGAAATTTAAAAAGAAAAAAGGGGAAATTTCACATGTTCTTGGATTAGAAGTTAAAGAAAGATCATATCTTTAAAGGCAATCTTACGTGTGCCTGAATGCTTACATTTCAAGATGCCAAGCCAAGTGAAATGCCAAGATAGCAGCTATAGCATGCTATGCCATAAACATTCAACCATAAATTTACTTATGACCTGTCGTGCATTGGTACAATTTTGCCACTTAGGTGTATTATGGTATAATGGAGATCCATATCAATGCCATTCAGCTAATCAATATTTTATCCAGCATGACTCTTGTGGACATAAAAAATTGTTGCAAGCTATGAACCAAGCATAGAAGTAATAATTCCCAAAAAAGAAAAACAGCAAGAGAGAGACTTTAATTACAAGATAAATGGATATTGAAAAGAAATACCATCCCAAAAATCTTCATTATCATTCTCAGTATCACAGAATGCTTTTCCTTCATCGAATGAGCTTCTCACTTTACTGCCCTGGCCATCAAGTTGCATGTGGTCTCTGACAGTGGATAATTTCTTCTTCATCTTGCTAGATGGGTCCTTGATCCCCGTCGAAAGTTCAAAAGACCTGCCACTCTGGGGCATTTCAATATCTTGCATTATAGCATCCTGCATGCAGCACAGCAGACCAGTCAATGTCAAATCTTATACAAGAAACACAAATAGCTTGAACTTTTCAGGTAGCATAAAGGGTTCTATAAAGAGGGCCAGTTATCTCCATCACATAAGATTTTTTACCCAGAGTCCCAGACATTTGTGTACAGTAGAAAAATTCTCCGAGAATAAGATGATATTGAAGTTCAAATGCCCTTAATTCAACGGAATTACCAGTTCAGAGTATTACCACTGAATCAAATGCTTACAAGCTACCAAACAGTCAAACTACACTCAAAAGTTTTCTTGATATAAAAGATGCAGAATCAAGGTAAATGGAGAAATGAGGAAGAATCTTTCATACTATGGGTCTCATGTACAAAGGACACAATTACATAAGAAAACAAGTGGTTCCACCTAAACGAAAGAGAAACTTAGAGAACAGAAAGTAAATCATAAGCAAGTTAATTTCCATATAGAAGTGGATTCCAATAGCGTACTTACCACTTCAAGTTCAAGGTCATTTAGCACACAATTAAGGTTCCTTGATGAGTTTAGTCGCCTTGCAGCCTTTGATGGTGAAGAGCAACCATAGGAAACATATCTATAACGACACAAAATTTAATGCATTGCTTAGACAGGAATTCAATTTTTTCTTTGTTTTTTCTGTTTTCATCTGTACATTTTTTTCCACATAATTTGCAAGCTACCTGTGCAACTATAGGTAAAAAATACTGACAAACCGAAACAAGTCCAAATGCATTATGTTACCGGTCAGGTTGAAGCGGCGAGCAAGGGGGTGTTTCTGTACCCACTTTACCTAAACCTGAATTGTAAATGAAGGCAACAAACTTGATGAATTCTAGAAAAATGATAATAAATATGGAATAACTACAGACACAACTTCATAATTTATAGGACTTTATTAAATCATTTTCTAAGAATGTCATGGAAAACATCCAACAAGCATCGAAAGTAGGCGCTGTAGGAATTTAAATATGCGTGCTCGAGTCTAATACATTAATGATTTGTAAAGACAAACAGCAATTCGTAAATTTTTTTATATGGCATTTGAGAAAATAATCTTCAAGCTTTCACTTCATGGAACATACAAAAGTATCTAGGAGCTTCTGGTCAGGAAAAAAAGAATTCACACATAACAAAAAGGATTAACATTACAGCATTCGACTGGTGCAAAATTTCAGGACCTGCAAAATGGTATATACACCTCTCAGTTACAACAATGCATGACAAGGTATCATCTATGGTCCCTTCATAGTTCCATGGTAACAACAAAAGAGAATACATATTTGTATCTCATACACTAGTTTGCTTTTCTGAATGATTTCTGAAGGTGCTTCACTTATTTCTTTAGTATCTTTGTATAACATGATGCACAATATGTACCCAGATATAGTTGACTAGTAATAGAAACTAAAACCAAAAGAATGTTCCACAACGAATGATGTATTACATCTTAATTCAAATTCTGACAAACCAAAACCATACCAGCAACTGAAAATGCAACATGAGCTTCACGAGTTGGACTTCCTAACAAATTTCCATTTGATTCATCATCACTAAGCAAATCAAAAACAGATGATTCTGAAAAACAAATTAGAAGAAAGTGGAAAAGTTAAAGGAATTGTGATAGAATAATTGGCATAAAGACATCCTAATTGGAGATGCACAAAAAGCAAAATTTTATTATTTACCTTGTTGAATTGCTGTCTTCCATAGATCTAGTTTGTTATCAATTTCATAGAAAGCATTGCTGTGATTATCTTGAGAACCAAACTGAACCCTGGGTCACAAACCTCAAATTACTAGTACAAGACAAACTCTTGCCTAAAAACTCTAAGCAATTTAATCAGAAACTCAGCAAAAACTAAACAGATAATGCTAACATATATATGTCCACACTGAAGTCCAAAAATGGACAAAGAGCAGCCTGATAATAGAAATAATCCAAGATCTGCCAATTTAAAGTTGAAATGTAGCTCTTTTTTGATTGCAATAGATTAGAAGTGTAACATGGCCATTCACATCCTCATGCTCTCACTCACTTCTTAGGCGATAGAGTCTCCACTTGGATTTGTGACGGAGAGCCTGATTTCAGAAATATATCAGTACATATAAACATAAAGAAATAGAAAAATATGAAAGAGACTGGATAAGATTCGAAAACTAGATATTGCAAATAAATTACAAAACATACTGGCTGTCTTAATTTCAAGAGAATCTGCAGGATTGACTGTGCTGCCTTGAATCATTGGTGGATTCGTAATAATATGACTTTTGACTGTAGAAGGATTGACCTTTGGATCTTCCCTTCCATGTATGGTTAATAAGTTAAACAAAAGGTAAGGAAAGTTCATAATAATTTTAACACGCCAGAAAGTAGTAAATCAAACTGTTATGAATATGATTAGGAATATAAATAATAAGAGTTGACTATTGTAATCAGTTCTTGAATTAGTAGTTGTTATACTTTTTGTTACAGAGTTAGATAGTTGGTTATGCTCTCTGTTACAAGTAGTAATGAGGTATAAATAGGAAATGCGACGTATGCAAGTACGGTTGTGTAACCTTCCATTCTAATGAAAAACTCTCTCTCTCTCTCTCTCTCTCTCTCTCAACATTAAAGTTTGTTCTGAAAAGCCAGAAAATTATTACTCAGAACATCACAACTTAGTACAGAATTATTAGATTCCTCAAGATTTAATAGCTTGTTAAACTTTTAGACATTACCATAACCAAGAATTAGCTGCCAACCCCAAGTAACACATGAAGGCATCAAACTAAATTCGAGGGTTATAACTAAAGATATTTCAATTGACATTGTCACCCCAAAGTTCAATTGTAATATAATAAACAAATCCAAGAGATAGGATAAAATTGACCCAAGCACTTAAGTTTGTGAATATTTCAGGCCATTGGATCTAAAAACTTCAGATACTTACCACGAGGACAAGCAAGCTTGTAGTCTTGGGAACTTGTGGAAAGGTTTAGCAAATTGAGAATATCCAATGATCGATGCTCTTTGTAATTTTGCTCCCATTTATTTCCTCCTCCTTCAGAGCTCTCAAACCCAGCTGTCTGCTGGTGCTGCAGTCTTCTCTTTTGTTCAAAGTATTGCTTTTGCCTTATATATATATAAAAATCATAAAGAATAAGAACGTTCACGAATCACATTCCTACAACTTAAAACAAACTCAAACTCACAATATAACCTTAAAATGAATGAAAAACCAGCATTTCACTTAATTTACAGAAATTTGTTACGAATCAAATGTTTGTTTCTGTACCTCTTTTGTATGGACTTCCTCGACTTCAAATTTCTCAAGCCATCATTCATAGACAGCAATATTCGAAAGTTAGAAATTGCAATCCAAAATTCAAAACGACAAATGACTACTAAAGCTATTGAATTAAAATTCAAAATAACTGCTTACAGTAGTCACTTTCCTCCTCGATCCTCCCATCCATTGCAGCATTTTGGTAGCTTCTAACGAAGAATAAGCTGAAAATCAAACCTAACGAAATCGAATTTAGTCGAAAGCAAAACTAAGCTTAATCAAGAAATTTCTGTATTATTGGTGTTAAAGTTTCGAGAGTTTAGTCGAAGATATATGAGCACCAGAAAGCGAGTCGAAAACCACATTCTGTGTTGACGTGCTATATACATCTCAAGCTGGGCAAATTTTCCTTTTATAGTTTATCGTAGTGTTGCTGAACGATGTAACGACTTGTCGTTCTGACAAAAAATTGGTGTAAGATCTAAGCAGCCTATATGCTAGCTCGAGTTGGTTAACCTTAACCACCACCAGGATTGAATCCCACAACAATTGAGGAAGGAAAAACGGGAACCGACCAACTACTATTCAATAAATAACAAAAAATAAGTTATTTTGAAAAGTCTTTTATGTGAAAAAATATTCTTTTAAGGTAAGTTTTTTTTTTTTTTTTTTTTTAAAATATTCTTATTAAGGTAAGTGTTTTTTTTTTTTTTTTTTTTTCCGGAAATGAAAACTTTGAGTCAATGGAGGTTTTATTAATATTTTACTTTAATTTTTTTTTTTTTTTTTTTTTCCGGAAATAACTTTGAGTCAATGGAGGTGTTTTATTAATATTTTTACTTTTATATTTATTTTAAATAATTAGATTTAATAAATTTTTTTTAAAAGGTGTTATGATTTCTCAAGTAAGTTTGTAATTGTAACCACATTTAATAAAATATTTTTATTAATTATTCTGGAGATTAATGGGTGCTAAACATTATTAATTTACTTTAAAATTATGTTGTAATAGAATTCATGGATTGAAATATTCTTGAATTTCCTATAGATATATTATTATTTTGAAGAATTTCAATTTAAAGTTGTTTTATTATGAGTTGTAAATAAAAAAAAAAAAACTGCTTTATTAGAAACCTAATGATATTTTTATATTATTGTGATAAGTGAATTGCAGTGTAAAAATGGCAAAATATATAAATTAACACTTAAATTTATAAACAAAAATCTAATGGCATTTTTCATATTTATTTTGATCTATTAACTCTTTTAATGAATTAACTTGTAAGATTATGTTTTCTGAACAATTTAACTTGAAAATTATATTTATTTTGCATAAATTACTCGTATCCAAATCCTGTTAATAGGACTACTAATCGAGCTCAAGGCTTACTCACAAAAATTACTATTTAAAAAATATATAAATTATTTTATTGGTTTAAAATAGTATTAGATAATTAAAAATATAAATTTTTATATTTTAAAATATATAATTTTACAAGTTAAATATAATAAATATAATTTTGTAAATTATAATGTGCTAATTGATACATATTGAGTATGCAAAGAGTATGTATGTACAGTGATCGTAGAGTAGATTACATGTGATGTGAGTGTGATAAAAAGGTAAACAAAATTAAAAAAACGAAAGAAAGGAGGAATTGGAGCATTGGGGCCTTGTGGGGTGAGAACTGAGAACGGAAAAGGAAAGAAAGGAGGAGGAGAAGAAGAAAGAGAACCCAACCTATTTTCTCGATAACCGCCAAATTCCAATCACCGGCGCCATCTCCAGCTCCTTCGCGATCAGGATCCTTCCTTCTTTCATCATTATTTCACCGGAAAATCACTTATACAAGAAGAAAAAAACTAAATCCCAGGTTGCCATAGTCATTTCTCATATCTTCTCAAGTGGCGATTAGCTCTAAGTTAACCACTTCAATCATTTTCACAGTATTTAGGCAACATTTTACAGTATCACGTGGGTAAGTCTAAATTTCTGAGCAATTTTCTTTTAAATCAGCAATTTGTGCATGATAATTGATTTCAATTAGATTTAAAGAAAATAATGAACATGCATTCTTCTTTCATATTAGGATTCGATGGAATTTTAATTAATATTTGTAGGATGCTTGAAATACAATTTATGTTGATATGGTTGGAATAGATGAGAGCCTAATGAGGAGTATTGCTGTGCCATAGATGCATGAAAAGATTTGTTTTTTTTTTCCCTTTGAATTTTTATACGGGGTCTTTGTTTAATGAATGATCCTGAGATGAATTCCTTAGATTAATATTTAATTTTTTTGTGGGAGATGTAGAGAATGATTATAACATTAACTGGAATTATAATTTTAGCATTGTGAAGTAATATACTGGGATATCTTAAAGATTGAATTTGAAAGGAAAACTTTTCCTACACTAGGTGTAAACAATTGTCTCATACACTAAGCCAATGGGTGAATTAAAATTTTTCCTAAAGGAGTCTTTTGGCCATTTTCTTTCCCAGTGAAAAGAAACCCTTACCCCTCTTTGGTCCACATGTTAGTTTCATATTATATAGGTGTTTAAATTGGGTGTAGGTGAGACCGACTCAATTTGGAAAACGGGACTATTCAAACGGAAAAATGATTGCTACATTGGGTGTCTGTTCATCTTTATACCCCCCAATCAATAGTTAATTGTCATTCAAAAAAAAAAAAAGTGAAACATACCTTCATTTACCTCAATTTATTAAATTTGTTGAGTCTATATACCCGGTATAATTCTTTCCCTCTCAAAGCAAGGGAGTGGCTCTCCTCAAGTTCATAATTTGTTCATTTTCCTGAACTAACACGATTACTAACACCTTTTGGAAATAAATTCCATGGTGAATATTCTCCACTTTAGTGACTCTTTTATGCGCTTTAATATCGTTTCTATTGTTCCATTCTGTTTATAGACCTCATCAAATATTCATCATTTCAATTTTAGAATCCAAATAATTTCTCTTCTTGTACAAAATTTGGGAACTTCTACGCAAGAATTTTCTTTTCTAAAAGCAACATAAACTCATGATAAAATGATCTTAGTATCAAAGGCATAGATGTAGAATTGCTAGACTTAACTTTGAGTAGAGATTATGGTCATTTTTGGGAGCACTAGGTGAGGAACTGAGAATATCAAATGGGAATAATTAAAAGAATTCAGCATAAAAAATGTTTTACTGATTAAATTCTTAATTCCCATTTGTACATGGCAAGAACACTTTTTATGATATACATCGGCATAAATTCGTGAAAATAAAGCACAGGGAAGAGCCCCCCTCTATGCTATTTTTCTATCCAGTTTCCATTGGTACAAGACGCAGTGTAATAGCTTTCTTCTTTGATGTTCGAGAAATTCAGATTTTCCTTTTTATTTTTGAAATTATCAAGGTCAAATTTTTGTGGATAGGATCGAACCCTATTTCTTAGTTTTAAAATGTTTTAGTTGTTGTTTTGGAAGAATCCCTTTGATTTAGGTGCATAATCTTATAAAACTCGTTTGGAGTAAGGAGAAGTAATGATGGTGTGCTACAATCTTATCCATTGGATCCATTTTAATGAGGTGTCAGTAATCCTAGATGATTACTTGTGGAGATGGAGCAATTATGAACTTGAGCTAAGAATTTGAATGGAACAGTAATTTACTTATAATTGTAGTTTTGACTATATATTCTAAACTCATACTTGGCAGTGAAATCTATGTGGTTTAACAGATGGCAAGAATTTCTAGGACATTAGAAAAAGAAAAATTTAGGACTAGATAGTTACTAACAAAAACTAACTATCATTTTATTAAGATTTTTGTGACACTTAAATATTATAGATTTTTGGTTGAATGATGAAGATGGATAAATAGAGCCTGGTTATAAGTGGAGAAAAAAAAATGGAAGAAGAAGAAAATAGATAATCATACTTATAGTACTTAAGCATTGACACCCTTGTTTTGATAAAATAATAATCACTTAAATTCTCCTTTAGATGCTTAAATTTCAGGTTCATATGTTCCTTGACATCTTGTGCTTGCTTGTCTTTGGATAAGTTACTAATGAATTTTCAAAATGGAGAATGCCAATATAATGATGATGGAAATGGAAATATAACTGGAGATCTCAGACAAAATCCTTTTCTTTCCTTTCAAAGTTCTACTTGATTACTTTAAATATCAGGTAGAAATACTTTAAATCAAGTAGAAACTGAGAAATCTCAGCTCTCAGTTTTAGTGGGAGAAAGAGCGAGACTGATATGAAAGATATATTGAGCCTCAAAACTATTTGAATCTCTATAAACATACACTCAAGTTATCAATTGAAGCAGCGAAACTTCAACACCCAGTCCTATTTCTCACTTTTAAGTCTCTTTAAATTTTTTTACTCTCATTTTCTTTCTTCGATCCTGATCCTCATCCCATTTTTTGTTTTGAAATTCTTTTTCACTTAATTTGTGTTTACAAAAATTTGTTATAGATCTCCTGATTGTATGAAAAATCCATAATTTTTAACAATTATAAATGATAGACTAATTTCATTTTATTTGTGTTTGTGGTAATGTGGTTTTGAAGAGTAGGTGTGTTTACATCTATCTATGTTTGGAGGACAAGTGATAGCGCCTGGAAATAGTCCGCATCTGAGGAAGTCTGGTAGCCGACCTGTTGTCTTTGATCTTGGTAGAAAAAGATCATGATAAAGCTTTTTTTTAGATGTATTGAATGACTACTTGTTTCTTAAAAAAAAAAAAAAAAAAAAAAAAAACAAAAAGAAAAAAAAAATTTTGGCATACTAATTTATTTTATGGTATCTTGTTTGTAATTATGGAGCAACCTTGTGCAATTTGTGCAGTCAGTGAGCAGGTAAATGGTTCAAGGAAGGTTTCTTGCATTCAATTGAGTCGCTGATTTTTTCTTAAAAAAAAAAAAAAAAAAAAGAAAAAATTTTGCATACTTATTTATTTTTATGGTATCTTGTTTGTAATTATGGAGCTAACACTTGTGCAATTTGTCAGTCAGTGAGCAGGGAAATGGTGCAGAGGAAGGTTTCTTGCATTCAATTGAGTCGCCTGATTTGAAGAGTATGATTACACCAATTAGTACTGCTGCAATAATGCCATCTCCAATATTGTTATGGAGATTTAAGGTTTTGCTTTAATGATATACTAACATCTATGTTTCTTCCAGAGTATTATTTGTATTTCTTCTTTATGATGTATTTATTAAATTTATATGCATATTTTGGTTATCTGAAGAAGGACTAAGGTGAATGGACTTTAAGTGACATTTTGTAGATTTGATTATTCCTATTTATTTCTCCATGTATGAATTGGTTCTGCTAAATGAAGGAATTAATTGTTGGAGTATAATTTCTATTTTGTAACATCTGCTTTTACCTTTGATTTTGTGGTTGAAAAATTGAATGCTAGTATGCCAACTTTTTTTTTTTCCTCCTAAGATTATTTCTCCTGTTTATGGTGGGTTGTATTCTGATTTTACTCTATATTTACACCATTTATTAGTCCTTTTTTTTTTTTATCCATCTCTGATGATCCTAATGAGGTTTAATGTTCAGGTACTATTGTTCTTTCTTTGGGGTTTCATTTGCTGCAAGGTGACTTTAAATTTCATTTGTTGTCCTTGGTTTTTATTTGGATATTTTAGAGTTGATGGCTGCATAAGGAGCATCTGAAAGACCTTTGAATTTCATCATGTTGCTTGTATTATATCTCTGTAATGGATACATGTGAAAATTGCAGATTGGATGGGATTCTGTCATGAGAATGAGTGTGGATTTGCGGGACCTTTTTCTATACGAGGCATTTTTGTATTACAATCCTCTCCTTCTTGTGGTTAGTAATGGTGTTTGTCGTAATTGGGACCTGAATGAGACCAATTTAGTTTGATTCTTACATTCTCTTTATTGCTACTAAGAATGTTATCTTCTGGTTTTCATATTGTAGACTATGATGGTTTGGCTTTGGGGAGTTAATTTATGGGTTTTTGCCCAATCTACCGTCAATTATGCAAAAATTTTTGATCTTGACCAAAATCATCTGACCCATAGAGAAATCTGGAAGGTTTGTATTTGAAAACTACTGCATTAGTTTATTATGGTTTAGTTGTCCTTTTTGGACCCTTATTAACAGTGTATCCATTACTTTACAACTTATAAAGTAGTTTAATTAATTGGGGTTTACTTTTCTTATGTTGCACCCTTGTTTTCCAACTCTTATAATTATTGCTATGCTATCTTGCCATTTTTAAGCCTTTATGTTGGTTAGTAACATGCTTCCGTGCTTGCGCGCTATGTAGACTTGTTGGATTTTTATGATTGGAACCATTTTGCACCCAACCTGTTTGATCTAACTCTTACCTCTTACAAATTTCGTCATTGCTCCATGCATGTCAGTAGAATTTTAGTCATGCTTACCAAATTAATTGTGGAAAATAGTGAAAGAAGGAAAGGCACTTCTAGAGAAAGAGAATGTTATGGATCATGGTTGATTCTCGTTCATGAATTTACATTTTAGTTTCTGGACAGGGTAGCCTATTTAGATGAAGGGTGTAAACATTAAGCTATACTAGTACAGTGATGAATGCTTTTTTGAGCACTTGTTACAACATGTGATGTAGCAAAATGTAAATTTCCAGAGAACCTATTTCATTTATTGTTGCAGAATTATTCTCATTTCTTTTACTGGTCTAGAAATTAATTTTAATCTTGAGTGTTGGTTTTAAGTTTTCTTAAGCTATATACTTATTGTTAGTGTTGACACTTTTTCAATGCAATATTTTATTTTGATATTTGCAGGTTGCTACGTGGATGACCATTGTCGTCCCAACTAGCATGACTGCATATCTTTACCTTTATTCTCATGGAGAAGTATCGTTGGCTGCATCACAACCAGTGTAATAGATGCTCTTATTAATTGCATCTTATGTGATTATACCATTAACTTTAATTCAGATTCAATCGCATTTAAAATTTTTAAACAATTGTTTTAATCTTTATAATTTTTTTCCTGCATAAGTTAAGATTTTAACTGATGCTAATTGCTGTAAAGGGGGAAAAAAGTTTTGTTTCATATATTTAATAATATCATAGCTAGTTTCCTAATACAATGGTGCTATTTTAATCTACATTGCTATTGCCACACAGTGGTTACAGAAACAGTGAAAATAATAACCTGCTGAATTGGGAGTTTCATAAACAATTCAAGCTTTGGTTTTTCTGTATTGGTAGATTGTTATGGATAGAGAATGAGATGGATTGATTACATGCGCATAATTTTCAAAAACATGGTCTGACAATCTGTATTTCAGTTTACTTGACAAAGTTTGTTAGTTAATGCTTCACTTTGCTATATTATTATGTGAAGCATAATGTTCTATCCTTTTTTGACTGGAATGAACATCTTGATTTTTAAAGATTAGAGTCTTAAGATTTGAGTTGTGCTATAACATTTGAGTTCTTAATTTTGAAGCGGATACGAGTATAATTTTAACTAGAATCGGAGAGTGTATGAAAATTCTATGGAATAATATTAAGAATCATCTGTTCATTTGTAATAAAAGTATGATCTGTTACTCCATATATCATGATTTTATAACCATATATCATTTAGACAAAAGTAAACTCTGTATCTTTTGATTACTGTTATGATGTTGGAAATGCATTCAGTTAACACTCTCTATTGCAGGTCGTCTTATATTTTGCTGTTGTGATGGTTTTGATATTCCCCTTTGATATCTTTTATTTATCATCTCGCTACTACTTGTTGAGGACCCTTTGGCGGATAGTTTTCCCACTACAGGCAAGTTGTTATTCCATGTTATGGTTAACTCTAATCAAGAACTGAATAGATAAGTGAATGAGAAGAGGAAAATTTAGGTTTCACCTATCATATTAACTTGAAAAAAGATGTCTTGCTAGATTCTTCCTTGTATATGGACTCCAGTTGGTTGGGAAATTTTGTCAAAGCTACTAACCAGATAAAGTGAGTGAGATCAAAATTATCTAACTTGCTCAAACATAATTTTAACAAATTATTTATGCTAAAGAAAAAGCTGTATAAACCATGTGATGCATGCAACTTTGAGACGAAAATGCTGCCAAGCATGATGCAAATAAGGAGTCATCAACTGCAGTGGCAGCTTGGTAGGTCGTCTCACTTGATTATGCTGTCATATAATGGTCGTCTCACTTGATTATGCTGCATATAATGGTCCCTAGAAAATATACTATTGGGAGTCATTAGTCTGATCTACACAATGGTTAGCTGGCTCCCATAACTTTCCTATGCACATGAGGAGCCAGAATGTGCATCAGTGGACCAATAGATCATTTCTTACTGTCTGGTAGAGGAATTTATGCTGTTATCTTACCTTTTTTTTTCTAAAAAAATTTCTGCTGTTTTTATGAGCTTGGCTGCACTGTGTTTGATTTTATATTTATATTCTTGTTACAGGCAATAACTTTTTCGGACTTTTTCTTGGCTGATATTTTGACTTCCATCTCAAAGGTATGCATTCTATCATCTACTTTTTAGGCATTTTTTTAAAGCTTACTCGTGCACGTGAAGTTGCATATATTATAGTGTTTAATCCCACTGCCCTCCTCTCTGTTACTTTTTAATTTGTAAACCTGTGTTACATTAATACTTTAGAAATTAGGAACTTGTACTGTATCTAAAAATTAAGATTTTTGGTTCCTTTTATTAATTGTAGGTGATTCTAGTTGTTGACTAATGTGGTTAGTCATGGAAGGAGATAAGTTTACGACTGCATTTTCAACTGGTTGATGTTTTTAGTTATTGGCACTTTTTATTCTTCTGAAAAATGGCTATATTCATGGCTCCTTATTGTTGGAAAATCAACTTTGAATCAGCTGATGATTACAAATAAAAAGAAGGCCATGAACACAAATTGTTTTATTCCTTTTCTTGCTTGTAGTAAATGACAACCTCTTTCCATTACATCATCCTCTTTGTCTTGTTCATTGTTCGTCTTTCATTAGTTGTATCAGTTTAAATTATTGGCGAGTCTTTCTTTAGTTTTATTATTTAGCTATTAATTATAATTTAACAATTATTAAATAGTAGATACCAATATTGTATTCAGAGCAAGAAATTAGCATACAGTTGATATTTATATATTCTACCACTCTTATCACGTGATATTCTCATAAATGTCAATTCTGTGCAGGTATTTTCAGATTTGGAGCGTTCAGCATGTCGGATGGTTCATCGGCAGGTCAGTGTTTTTCATTTTCTTTGTGCAAAGTTAACCCGTTCAAAGTGCATATCTTGCATATTCTTGATAAACCAGCATTTAATAAAAGGAGTTAGGAGGTCCTATTTCAAAAACTAAGAAGCTCTCTTAACATCTTTTCATTTTCAAAAAATTCTCGATGTGGAAGTAGACAGACAAAGGGAATACCTTTGTCCTAAAAACCCATAAATGCTCGACCTGTGGTTGCATGGCATCCCAATTCCAATCCTTTTTTGACTACTAAATCTGTTAAACCATTCTTGTATTGATTTCTGTCATATATATATTGGGCTATTATCAGAAGTTCCTGCTCTTCTGAATGTAGCTGCTAGATGTAGTGATCCATACTGCAAACTTTTTATTTGACTCATGCAGGTTGCTACCATTGCATGGTTTGAAGCTGATTCTGTTTGTGGCAGTCATTCTATTGCCATCCCTTTAGTCCTCGTTTCGCCTTATATTTTTAGATTATTCCAATGTCTTCGACAATACAAGGACACAAAGGAGAAAACATCTCTCTTTAATGGTACATTCACTTTGAAATTCCGCTCTGATCTGTTCCCTTTTTTTCTTTGATTTATATATTACTAAATATCTTTTTTCCCTCTAGTTGTTTTTGAATTGTGTTGAACACGTAGCGAATTGGTCGGCCTTTATGCAAAAATGGTTTTATGATCTTTGGCAATGCATCATTTATTGTTGGTCTGCTGACTTAAAAAAACCTGTAATGCGATCCCATTTCTAACACTAAACTGAGAATGACTTGTTGTCGAGTTAGTAATAATTATCATTGCTTGACCATCTCTCAGTGATTATCACTGCAATGAAAAATTTAGAAAATGAGAGTGGCTTGGTTTTGAGGAATTCTAAAATTCATATGAGAAGTGATCCTAATCTCTTGAAATCTGTGTTCTGTGGTCATTAGTTTTTTCTGGTTCTCATCTGGTGCAATTTTATTTTGTTATAACATTTGAATTAGCTGAAGCAAACTTGAATTGCATTTTTATTATAAAAATCTTTTCCTTCTTTTTTTTTGTCTTGATTTAACTCATTGCAATTGGATATTATTATGTTTTCTTTTTTGGAAAAAAATACCACCTACAAGTTTTGAGCTTTTCTATTTGGGCTTTGCATTTAGGTTATTGTTGCTCGAAAATTGCAGTAACTTTTTTTGCTTGTGGTTTCAGCTTTAAAATATTCAACTGCGGTGCCAGTGATTTTCCTTTCGGCACTTAAATATCATGTTGTCCCTGATAGTTGGACAAATTTTTATAGGCCTCTCTGGCTTTTATCAAGTGTTTTGAACTCGTTGTATTCATTCTACTGGGATGTGACTCGGGATTGGGACTTGAGGTATGTTGTTTGCTCTTTAACTGTTTCACAATTATAGTCAATTGTACTCGCTGTCTCGGTCTTAAAGCTTGAGAATGCCATTTTTTAGTTTGGTTTCCACTTAAGCTGGATGGGCATTGCAGAAAGTTTAAATTATTTACAAATCTTCAACAACAATCATTAATTAATTTCTTTTTCTTTTGCTAGCTGCTTCACTCGAATTTTCAAATTCAACAGACCAAATATCTGTTCATACCTGATATATGGACGAAAATGGGTAAGAATATATATTCAATGTAGCATCCATTCAGGCTTTGATATATAACTGAGCTTCTAGGATTACAGCTGACCTGTCTAGTTAAACCAGAACCATTTTTGCCTGATTGGTTTAACACCTGAATGGACAAATTCATTTGATCCAATCATTGAACGTTGATTTTGTTCAAGCAATGCAATCTTCTTTTAGTGCAAAATTTATTTTAGGCTGAACTAACCCTTATATTTGATTAACCTCTCTCTTCGCTTCTAACTGGTTTGGTGGCTGGCCTAGTAATCAGTTTCTCTATTTTAACTATATGAATTTGTGAATTGCAGGTATATTTTTGGGTGATAGGAAGCAACTTGATTCTGCGTTGCACGTGGACTTACAAGCTCTCTGCTCATCTCCGTCATAATTACCTCACCGTGTTCACAATTACTCTCTTGGAGATGGTCCGTCGTTTCCAGTGGATTTTCTTCCGCGTTGAAAATGAGTGGAATAAAATGAGTTCAAAATCAAACATTCAGCTTTCTACTGCTGAAACTGAGGAAACCAAGTTATTAGATTCCAGTCATCATAATGTATAGACTATTAATGATTATATGGCTAATTACCAGCGTCATGGAGGTTTTGAACGATGCCTTCCATATTTTTGCTGAAAGGGTTTATTCATTCTATTTTTAATTTTCAATTTATATAATTTTTTTTTATTCATGGAGGAATAGGCTCTTTGATCTTTTATCTGATCATATTATGTTGAAGGTCCATCGACCATCAGATTCTGAGTCTTCCAACCCCCCTCCCCTTTTAATAATTTGAATTCGATATAGATTATTACCGGATTTTTATCTTCCATTTATGAAAATTCAGAGTTATGTTTGCAAAGCGAATTAGATACGCTCTCTAGTACAAGAGTAAGATAAAAATGGTGTATGTTTTTAAAATTTGATTTGGAATATAGGCTCTGGAAAATTCAAATTAGATACAAAATTGATTTTTGGTTATTACAAAAGGAATTGTATGCCTCTTAATCTTGAAAATGTTTATATATATGATGTTTTTCTTTATTCATACAGCATAAATTAACACTTGAGTAATCTGGAATTTTTTTTTATATTGCTAGACGATGATTTGGCCGTGTTATTGTTAAATATGAGAAAAATGCATAATGATAAATTATGGCAGTTTTTGGGAACAAGTGATCAGTGGATCAATAAGTTTGTGTTTGTGTTTAAAGGTTATAATAAATTTATCTAACACGTAGAGTCCGTTTGGAATAAATGAATTTCATAAAATTTCGTGAAATTTATTTCGAAATCCAAAATTATTGTGTTTGTAATAAAAAAAAATACAGATTTGAATTCTACGAATTGAATTCTATGGAATTGAATGTGTCTAACTCAAATTCTACTAAAATTGATAGAATTTATAAATGAATTTCACAAAATTGATCATTGAAATGTTTATTGACAAAATTACTCTTCACTATAAACTCAACTACCTTAACTTTTTTCTTCCCTTTTATTTATTTTCTTTGGAAAATTTCAAACTATAGCAACGTTATTTTTTTAATCCAATAATTACATTAATCTATATTTTTATTTTTTTTCCTTTTAGAAAAGTTCAAACCAGTAATGATATTTTTTTGCTTTTTAAAGTCTAGTAATAACGTTAGTTATTATTACTTTGAAACTATAAAAACTAAGTGTCAACGATTGTTTTTAAATGCAATTAAAAACAATAATAAAATTCTTAATATTTTTTTAGTTTCCAAATTAATTACCTAAATCAATATAATTTTTTTCATCAATTAAAAATAAATATTATGATGAATATTACTGTTTATATAATTAATTAATTAGCGTGGAATATTAGGGTACTTATTTATATGAAATTTATTATTTATATTTTAATATAGCAAACTAGTAACGTTATGTTTTTATAATGCCAAATATATTACATTAATTAATATTTTTATTTTTTTTTCACTTTTAGGTGAAAAGTTCAAAACCAGTAATGGGATATTTTTTTGCTTTTTAAAGTCTAGGTAGTAACGTTAGGTTTATATTATTTGGAACTAAAAAATAAGGCTGTCAACGATGGTTTTTAAAGTGGGCAAATTGAAAAACAATAATAAAATTCTTATATTTTTTAGGGTTTCCAAATTAAATTACCTTAAATCAATTATAATTTTTTTCATCAATTAAAAATTAAATATTATGATGGGGAAATAGTTAACTGGTTTTATATTTAAGTAATTAGGCGGTGGAATATTAGGGTACTTATTTAATTTGAAGATTTATTATTTATATTTTAAAAAAAAAGGACAAGTTGTATATTGTACAATAATTATAATAAAAAAAAGACAAGTTATTATATTGTACATAATACATATAATTGGTGTTTGTTATTTATTTTTGTTAAATTATTATGTCAATAGTGGAATTCAATTGAATTCCTTATATTAAATGGTAGCATACTAAACATGACAGATTCATTTGCAAATGAATTATACAACCATAAGTCATTTGTTCCAAACAGATTCTTAAAAAATATTTTCTATCTTTTAAAAAGAGAGATATTCATAGAGAAGCTAATTCTGATGGAGCATTGAAGATGAGTAGAGATTTCCATTTGGTGCCTTCCCCTTCTACTATGATTTCTCATCTTTTAGAGGGTGACAAAGCAGGTGTCTTTTGGCTTTGGAAAGTTGTTTAATTTTGAGTTTACTACAAGTATATATATATATATATATATAGGGAGTATTTTCCTTTAAAAAATATCATAGTTTTCTTTTCGACTAAAAAATATTTCCATTGACTAATATCAAAAAAATCAATAAAATATTTTTTAGATATTTTTTGTGAAAATAAATGGCATTACAAAAACTTTTTTGAATTTCTTAATTATATTATAAATTATAGACTAAAGATAAATATAGATAGATTTGTAAGGGTAGGACTAGGATGTGTGAAAACGAGATTGATACCATTCCAAATTACTTTCTTCACAAGGAGCCATCTTGCTTGACTAGCGTTTGTTTTTAAATCCCAAACAAGAAGAAGCAAATTAGCATATTGCATTGTTGACGTGTATTCGGTGAAATTAATTATTTTAATAGCTGTTAACTGTTAGCTGTTTAATTAGTTTTTTGTGAAACGCTAAAGAAGTTCAGTATTATATGAGTTAACATTTTATAAAATGCTATTTTAATCTCTAAAAGTTAATTCACTCTATATTACCGAATACTATAAAAAATAGCGATTAGTATTTTTGATCGTCAAAACATTAAAAATTATTTTAAAAAAACTGTTCTTGAATACTGCCAAATGCAGGAAGAATAGAAAAATGAACATAACTATATAAGCAATGACATCATCATTCTTTTCATATTAAATTGTCAGTGATACGTAGCAAGGAACAGCTATAAATAAGTGGTAAGTAACAAATAAAAACATTTTCTTTTTTAGAAAAAAAGAAATTCTCATTCATCAAGCAAGATGGAAAAGAAAGTGATTGTATTGGATTTTTGGCCAAGCTCTTATGCAATGAGAGTGAAAATTGCATTGGCAGAGAAGGGAATTGAATATGAAGCCAAAGAAGAAAACCTTGCAGAAAAGAGCTGTTTGCTTCTTGAAATGAATCCAATTCACAAGATGATCCCTGTCCTTATTCACAATGGGAAACCCATTTCTGAGTCTTTTAACATTGTCCAATACATTGATGAGGTATGGAGCGATACTTCTCCTTTGCTTCCCACTGATCCTTTTCTGCGATCCCAAGCAAGATTTTGGGCTGATTATATTGAGAAGAAGGTCAGTCAATTGATATTTCACTCTAAACTCTTCAATCAATCTAAATTCTGTCACTCTCTAATTAATTTTTAATTTTTTCTTAAATGCATTTAAATCTGTAGCTTATTCGAATTTAAAAGAGCAATTCATTTAAAATACTCTGACTTTTACGGGTTGTATAATTGTACCTTATTTTGATCTTAATCCCGAGGACACCCTAATTTTAAAATTTTATAATAATTGGACCTTAATTTAAAATTATGGTCTAAAAAATAATAAACAATATAAATATGGACCCACACACTGACACAAGGGTTAAACTAACTCAACCCCAAACTGTGCTTTGAACAGACCATTTAGCACAAAACATTCTAAAAACCCTAAAAAATCCAAATTTCCACCATCGATTAACGCTTTTTTTGCATATTATTAATTGTAAAATGCTAGTTGAATCTAAAGAAACATGTATGTGAATTATTTTCAATGCAGATTTACATGAATGGAAAGAAAATATGGAGGGAGAAAGGGGAAAATCAAGAGGCAGTAAAGAGGGAGTTTATAGAAGGGTTGAGGACACTAGAAGTAGAGTTGGGAGAGAAGCTATATTTTGGTGGTGAAAGAATTGGATATGTTGATATAGCACTTATTCCCATTTCTAGTTGGTTCTACTCTTTTAAAATATGTGCAAATTTTAGTATAGAAGCTGAGTGCCCTAAAATTTCTTCATGGGTCAAGAGGTGCTTGCTAAAAGAGAGTGTTCAAAACTCACTTCCTGACCCTCTCAAGATCTATGGCTTTGTTTTGATGCTCAAAAAGAAATTAGGGTTAGACTGAAGTTTTCCATTTAGTGCATATGTAATGTGAAAAATGAAATAAATTGTTTGGTGCAAGTTCCTTTCTAATCTTCTCTCTTTGGGTGACTTTTAAGCAGTATGGGCTTATAATTTGCTTGTTTGATCTAATTTGTTTCTTTTTTTAAATTTAGATACTCTTATGTGTAAATTAATTAATTAATTCATTAATCATTTTTTACTGAAAGGAGAATCATGCCTTGAGATCAAGAGGCATTGCAATTTTTTTTTTTTTTTTTTTTTTTTTGAGATCAAAGAGGCATTGCAAATTTTTTTTTTTTTTTTTTTTAAGAATTAGAGTATTGTTGTTGTTTTTTTTTTTTTTTTTTTTAGAATTAGAGTATTGTTGTTGTTGATAATGATTATGGTTGGATTCAATATTGTCAAATTTTGATAAAATTAGTTCATATTCTCATTTTCACCTATTTATATATTATTAAAAATAATACTTTTAATTATTGCCAAATAGATTATCTAAAAATTAAAAAAAATTACAGTATGATCCATGTGGTTTGAAAAATACAACTAATCTGTCTCTGTTTTTTTTAAATAGATTAAAATATCTTTATATTTTACTTCCGTTAGACTATTAAATCCTTCCATCCAATTATTACATTTTTCCATTAAATATCTTATGAAATGACAAAAATATCCCTTTTATTTTTTAAAAACACAAGGACAGACTAGTTGTATTTTTCAAACTATAGGAACCGTACTGTAATTTTTTATTATAATATTTTAATATCTCTCTATTGACCTCTGTGTTTTCTTGTTGTCCTAACAGAAAAGATGCAAAAAATAGACAGAAGAACCTAATAGTATAACGGAAGCAAAACATAGAGACAAATTAGTATATTTTAAAAAAGACAAGAAATGACTAGTTGTATTTATCAAACTACAGGGATTGTACTATAATTTTCTCCAAAAAAATTAAATCCGGTACACATAAAATGATTTGAAAACATTAGTAATTATAAAAATCGAAACATGTATAGTTTTAAAATTTTAATTCATTCAAACATTTTAATAAAACAAAATCAAGTACCAAGACAAAAATTTTAAAAATCTTAGCTCTTATATGTCAAGAATAGTAAATAGCAATAAACCCTAATTTTAATTAAATATTGTTAGAAAAAATCTAGAGTATTAAGAAATTGACCCATTTTATAGAACCAATTAAGAGCTATTAGTAAAAATGAGAGTATTTTAATAATTTTTGCAACGTAATTTAATTGTTTAATTGAAATGTCATTGCATTTAATTTTATTTAAGCTAATTATTGATCTAATTGAATTTTATTTTTATTTTAATCAAACTTAGCCTTTTTTTTTTTTTTTATGTTTTTATATGATTCAATTAATTTTAAGTATTTCTATGGATTTTCTTGTGTTATATGATTTTCCTTTTGTATATATATATATATAGTTTGAGTTTGTCTGAGAAAAAAATGGATATTATTAACAATAATTTCCATGATAAACAATAAACTAAAATTTGAATTTGCCTGAGGAAAAAAAAAAAATAGAGAGCTCAGACATGCTCCATTCCATCTGATTGATCAGATCAGATAGCTAGATAGACCCCATCTATCACAAAGAGCACAGGCGTCATCACAGCCTCAAACTGCACCAGCCGGGAATCGAACCCGGGTCTGTACCGTGGCAGGGTACTATTCTACCACTAGACCACTGGTGCTTGATGCTTAACTTCTCAAGGTAATGATTTTATTTCTTCAGACAAGGATTTAATTATATTTAAACCAAATTTGGTTATGTTTAATTATTTCCTTTGATTTTGAAAAAATTAATTATATAAAGAATATCAATGTTCTACTTAATAAGAATCTAATTTCTTTTTTTAAATAGCCTTCATTTTGCATCTTGTTTAAATATTTTAATTTCTATGATATATATCATATCTCTAAATTTTTTTGAATATTTACGCGAATTAATTTATTATATAAATCAATGTAAATCTTTCAAACGAACAAAAACTGCAGAAAAGCATATTTTAAGAATTTTAATTTCTAATACTAAAATAAATCTATTCTTGGAGATCTATTTCATTGAACTTAACTAATAAATAAATGTTATATTTTTTTAAAAAAAAGAGCATTAATTAATTTATTTACTAGCTTTTATTTTATTAATATTCATCTATTCCAAAAAAGAAATATTGTAAATTAATCATTAGATTATAAAAATATTCTGAACTTTGCACGCTATTATAATTACTTTTTACTTTCAATCATAACATATTTGTCTCAAAATTTCATTTTACAGTATACATATTAATTTGTTTTTTTAGGGGTACTTATTAAAAAAAGTTAAAAATGATATGATTATAACAAATCACAAAGTTTACCGTATTTTTGCTTATTAAGCCAATATGATAATGGAAGTGCTTGGATAAATTGTTTTATGCTAACTAAATAAAAGGTTAACTGTCTTATCTCTAATTAATTTGTGTATTAAGTGTTCTCTTTAAAAATATTAAATAATTTTGGGTAGAGTTATTTCCAAATCGCATTTTGTTAATACCAGAGAAATGAATTTTTTTTTTAATATTAAATTGATTATATTATCCTTTCTAACTTAGAAATTTATCATTAAGACAAGAAGTATAAAAAATTATTTGTTGCCATATATTGAAGACTCGTGTTCTAAAAAATGAGACACATCTTGATGTCAATTTTGCAGCATTTCAATAACTCTGCCTTCCTTTCTTCTATTGCAGAATGGTTCACCAACCAAAATAAATTTCATGATTTATAGTATGAACTGAGTCTCATTTCTGGTCACAAAAAGTCAGCTCTAGTTCTTGACGACAAATAATAATTTTTTCCGTAAATACTGTGTAAACGATCTAAAAAAGTATTAAAATATAAAAAAAATTCAACAAAAATGAGATAAAATTTATGGATACCTTTTTTGGCTTCATTGCAAGATATTTCATCAATTATGGATACCCAGAGGGAAAATCCTTCAATATAAATTTTCTAACTATTCATTTCACCTCTTTCTACTTCTTTATCAAACACAAGGAAGAAAATACAGGATTGACTTTTAATGGTAGATCTGTAAAAAATTTGAGCTTTTAATTATTTACAATTTCTTAGTGTGATTAATTGATTTTATCATGGATTAATCAGTTTTATTGATTTGAAAGAGAAATAGAAAGCCATGAGTTCAAGAGCCGGAAATTTTATGGGTTAAACGTAATATTTAACTAAAGAGAAATAGAAAGCCATGAGTTCAAGAGCCGGAAATTTTATGGGTTAAACGTAATATTTAACTAAAGGATGATTTTATGGGTTAAATATAATATTTAACTACAAGGATCATATAGTCAGTTTAATATTAAAAAAATAAGTTGCTCTATTACTAACACAATGCGCTTTGGAGATAACGCTATCCATAATTTAACTTGGTTTTATTATAAAAATTTGTTGAGAGAAAATAAATTCCTTTTTCAATATATGTTTATTTTTAAATACTAAATAGTATTATAAGAAAAACTGTTAAAAGAAAATAAAATTCCTTTTCCGATGTATTTTTACTTTTAAATACTAAAAAAGTGGGGGGGAAAGAAAAAAATTAAGAGCTCAGATGTGCTAATGAATTCAGCTGTTGAAGATCTGACGACTGCGATAGACCCCTCTACCGCCAAGAGCACTAACTTCATCATAGCCCAAATGCAACAGCCGGGAATCGAACCCGGGTCTGTACCGTGGCAGGGTACTATTCTACCACTAGACCACTGGTGCTCGATGTTCAATTCCCAAATTATTTTAATAAAAAGCTTACATTTATGTAATACATTGTGTAATCACGAAAAAAGGTCATCCGTTTTGCTAGAGTAACTGTTAAATGAAATTTTTAATAAAATCATAAATCGTCAATAGTTAAATACTGTATTATATAATGAATAAATGATTGCATTTACTCTCCAAGTTATTGAACATCAATTTCAAATTTTAATTATATTAATCTTTTTTTTTATCACAATAATTTGTCATTCCTTTAAAAATTTTCTAATCTTTTTTTTTATCACACTAAATTTTGTCATTCCTTTAAAAAATTTTCTAACCCTTTGAGTCCATTTAGTTTAGCAATAAGAAATGAAGAACTTTTAAATGCTTAATAATTTTCTTTGATAAAAAACAATTCTTGTATTTTAGAAAAAAAAAACGTTTCACCTTTCTTAATTGATAACGAAGGGATTTTTTATTTTTTCTTTAATTTTTTACTCGTTCCGTCCTAATTTTGTTTGGCTTATTATTCATTTTTTTTTAATGTCCAAAATATTTGCAAGATTTCTAAATTTAGACAATGTAAATAATTATTTTTCACATAAATAATCTTTTATAGTTGTTTTATTGAACGAAGGGCTTTCAGTATCTTAATGAATTTTTAAGATAAAGAAGGGTAAAATAATTTTTAATTGAATAAATTATTATTAATAGTATTTTATAAAAATCATGCAGCAAAAAACGAGACGAATGAGTATTTTTTTTTTTTTTAACTCCGCCCTCACTCTTCTTAAGTTTTCTTCTTTTCTCTGCTCACATGTCATCGATGATTCCGATGATCATCACTTGACTCTAAGCAAATAGGAAGATCAAAACATTCTATGAATTTACGGCAATACAGATATATGCACTGCACTGTTTAAAAACAAAAATGTACGGCACACCAAATTTGGGAGTGGGCCAATATGGGCCTGTAATTGTAAAAATCATAAACTTTACACACGTACATAACAATTCCTAGAACAATTAAAAGATTACGTATGCATGCTTGCATCAAACGACTAGCGTTTTGTTCCCTTTTATTCGTCTTCTTCTCTCATCCTCTCTCTTTTATCTTTTTCTGATTCTTTCTCATCTTTCTCGCTCTCTGTCTCGCCTCTTGTTCTTTTTTTTTTTTTTTTTTTTTTTTTTTTTTTTTTCTGTAAATATTGTGTAAATGATCTAAAAAGTATTAAAATATAAAAAATTCAACAAAAATGGTATTATAAGAAAAACTGTTAAAAGAAAATAAAATTCCTTTTCCGATGTATTTTTACTTTTAAATACTAAAAAAGTGGGGGGGAAAGAAAAAAAATAAAGAGCTGAGATGTGCTATGAATTCAGCTGTTGAAGATCTGACGACTGCGATAGACCCCTCTACCGCATAGAGCACTAACTTCATCATAGCCCAAATGCACCAGCCGGGAATCGAACACGGGTCTGTACCGTGGCAGGGTACTATTCTACCACTAGACCACTGGTGCTCGATGCTTAATGTTTCCTTGTTTATAATTTATCGAAAATAATATAAGTATTTTTTAAAATATAGTTCTAAATTTTTTTAAATGAATATTAAATTTAATAAATTTAAAAATATAAAAAATTATAAAACTAATTTTGGATATTAAGCAAAATTGAAAATAATGGGAAACTATTTCAGCTGTTATTATCCTTTCATTATTATCAATAGTATTTTGGAATATAAAATATTGTTTAACATATAAACAAGCAATAAACTTATGAATTAGGCAAAATCTCATTAATATAAAAATATTTCATCCGTTATTCCCAAAAAATAAATTTTGGAGCAGAATCGGACCCAACAAATAAATCAAAATTTTAGAATTTATTTATAAATGAATTCAAGTAGAATTCATTTACAATTGAATTTATCATGTTTGGTATACTACAATTTAAAATAAAAAATTCAATTGAATTCCATAAAATTATGTTTGAAATCATTCGTGAGTGAAAATTAATTTATTTTTATTTTCTAAAATACTATTGACATAATAATTTAATAAAAATATTAATATAAACAAATACACTCATATTTCACCCTAATTAATTAATTAACTAGTGGTTAATTAAATTTTAAAATTTCATATTTTAAGTTGTTATCTGACAAGCGGAGCAGAATCGGACCCAACAATCATTTTTCAGCATTAGCTCCTTTGGAAGAAAAATTAGGCTCAGATCCAGCTCTGCCAGAGAAAACCCAGTTGCGGGAACCACCATGAATGGCAATAGAGAAATCCTTTTAGAACCTAACACAAAGCTCCTATTGTTACTGTTGCTGCCGTTGATGTTATTATTGTTATTGTTTAGCTGCCGTTGATGTTATTATTGTTATTGTTTAAACTAATACTAAAAGCTGCGAGTTTCTATTCTTCCTCTTCAATGACTGAGATCCAAGTAAGCTGAGTCTCAATTCAATAGCTTTCAAGCTAAGATCACCACTAGATAAATTTTTATTAGAGTTTTCCATAGAAGGAATCTCAGATGTTAAGCTCTAATGGTATAGATATGAACAAATCTCAAACAAGGAAAGCTCGGATGTTATCACGTCCAAAAAACCATGAAATATTTATCAAGATGAACCAGATGATAATAAAGAAAAAGATGAAACCCCTTTTGGATTGATGCCAGTAGAGATATATAAAATTTAATTGTAAGCAAAGAAATCCGGTTTAGTTAAATTATGAAGCGGAAAAAGCTTGATTGAGGAAATGGCAGTTCAGTTAATAAAAATGTGAGTGGGTTAATAAGTGGAATTCATTTGCAAATTTCAACGATTTTAATAAAATTTTAACTAAACTTATCAACTTTATAAAATTTTGGATTTCCATATGAATTTCACAAAATTTTGTGGAATTTATCAAAATTTTGTGGAATTTATTGATTTCAAACAGACTCTTAGCTTTCATTTATAAATTCTTTTAGTATTAGGAAAAGAAATTCTAATTTAGCATAAACCAAAATTTTATATGTGATTGTCGTAGGGTTAACTCAAGTGGCTAACGCTAAGACTTAAGATTTTATATTTGATTCGCATCCTATTGAGCTTAAATTTAATATATATTTCTAATTGTAATTTCTAATTTATGCCCATTGAAGTTTTATAAAATTACTTGACAATGCAATTTGATTGCTATAAATTTCAATTTGGTGAGATTTAATTAATCAATAATATCAATTCATAACCCGTAAACCAATGCATCCATAAATTAAATATAATTTGTTTAAAAATCTAAAGCTTTAAATATAAAATCAAAAAATTTGCGGAAAAAAATTAGTGGAAAAGAAAATATTACATAATTATTGGAGTCTTGGAACAGTTTTGAAGTTCATAGATTTACATTGTCACACAACAGACCAGATATATCAGAATATATCAGCCAAATCTCATCTCTAATCAACCCATTATATTCAAAATCATTTCCCATTCTTTTCTCCCTTGAAGCAAACTTAGAGTAACGAAAATTAGAATGACCTTGGCTTTGCAACTATGGTGGAATGGTTCAATATATGCAAACTGAATTGGCCACCTTTCTCTGTAGTATCGAGCTTTGACTGTCCAGGAGGTGGCAATAGCTCAAAGTTCTGTACCAAACGCCCCAAGGTAATTCCAAGAATTGGCAATGCAAGAATAATTCCAGGGCAGCTCCTTCTTCCGACCCCGAAAGGAAGGTATCTGAAATCGTTTCCATTAGCCTCAACCTTTGACTCCTCTTCCAAGAACCTTTCTGGCCTGAACTCTTCAGGATTTTTCCAATTAGCAGGATTGTTAGCAAGCCACCAAGCATTAACTAAAATTTTGCTTTCAGCAGGAATGTCATATCCGGCAAGCTTAGCTTCGTGGAGATTCATGTGAGGAACAAGAAGAGGAATGGCCATCCTGAGACGGAGAGTTTCTTTGACGACAGCCTGAAGATAGGGGAGTTTGTGTGTGTCAGGTTCGGTGATTTGGTGACCAGGTCCAAGTACTGTGTCTAATTCATTCCTCAGCTTCTTTTGGATTTCAGGATGGTTTACAAGCTCGGCAATTCCCCACTCAATTGACCACAGTGTTGTTTCAATTGCTGTTACATATAACAAAAATTTTGCACATTAATACCTTTAATTTAATTGCATTGCTTTATAAAAATTGGAAAGAAATACTAGTTATTTAGAAATTGGAAAATTAAAAAAAAAAAAAGATTTTTTACAATTCTGCCCTTTGATTGGATCTAATAAATAATAATAAAAAAAAAGGAAATAAACCTACTTCCACCAAGATAGCTATTAGCTAACCTACTTATATGTTCATTATCTAAGTGACATTAATCACTCCAATGAGGAAGAAAAGATTAAAAAAAAAAAAAAAAACAATGGGAAGAAAGAATATAAAAAAAAAAAAAAAAGGCAAAATTAGAACCTACTTAAATACAAGTTAGGTAAGAAGAGCACTTTCTACTACTAATGCAACCTAAAGTGGAGATAATACTACTTTTAACAGCTAATTGATCATCTCAAGCGTAAAAGGGTTAACACTGATTTTTTAATACAAATAAAATAATAATAATAATAATAATAATAATGTCTTGGTCGGTTCACCTACAACAACTATACCTAATCTCTTAAAGGACATGTTAATTGTCATCAACGATACCCACCATCAGTTGGTGTGGTTGGTGGGGTTGGGTTCAGCCAACTTATGCAAAACTGATAAAATTGCTTAGTCCCAGAAGTTGACAAAAGCAGTATTATATTCATACGGAAGGTTTAGAGGAGAAGTGCCAAGTGTTTGAGCTTGAAAAGTCCGTCCATACAATTTGACCTTTCTTAGGCTAACTTAAAACTAAAAAGGCAATAACCATTCCAATTGGTACAAGCTGACCAAAAAAGTTTTGAGATATCTGTTCCTAAATTAGCTTCCAAAGAGGTTAGCTAGTGCTGCATTAAAAGGAGATATCGAATTGGGCTCAAAAGGTCCCATGATTTGCCGTTAGTGATAACATTCTAATCCAGATGCAAATCTGGGGAGAATTTCAATCAATATTAAAGTTATTAATTCAATCACGTCAAGACATTGTTTTTATAATTAAATTATAAGTCGTAGCTATCACTAATTTCTTGGCGTTACCGTAACGGCTTCACTAACAACAACGTCACACCGTGCAAAATTGAAAAGTATGCAACTTGTAGCACTAAAAGAAAATTTTTTTTTTATTAACTTCTATGATAAGTTAGAAAAGGAAAAGTCTTGAATTCCAGGTACTTTTTTGTTCACAAGAATTGGTTTTTGGTGCATAAACTCTAAAATTTCGGTGCATAAATTCCTCATCTACTCATTTTTATAGCCCTGCACAACTTGCTATATTTTCTGGAGGAAAATTGATTTCAGTATAGGGGTAGCGTAGCTACCTAAGTGGCCATCAAAAATTCCAAAAGACCAAAATACCCCTTGGATGGGAGGATTTTTACAGAATAATCAAGACTAAAGAAAATAAAATATGGCTAAATATATATTATAGAAAAAGACAACAGATGACAAGATCAGTGTATAAATTTTTTTTTTTTTATAAAAAAAGGAGAGAAAAAAATCTTACCAGCAACGTTGATATTCTCTACAATGTAAAGAACGTTGTCTTCATTGATCTCTCCCTTCTGCTGTGCGTCCAAAATATGATCTATTGCGCATTTCAACCCTTCATTGTTCATGCTCTTGGTGCTTGAAAGCTTCCTGTGTTCACCAATAGAAAAAATAATAATATTAATTTTATTTTTTAAATATTGAGTTCCTATTTGACAGAAATTTTTTTTTTTTTTTTTTTTATTTATTTTTTAAATATTGAGTTCCTATTTTGACAGGAAAATTTTTTTTTTTTTTTTTTTTTTTTTTTTTTTTTTTTCATAAACACATATATCCCCAGTCCACCAGACTAAAGTCGGCCAACTAAAAAATAAAATGCTACCAGCTTACTATTAAAGTTGGCCCGCTAATGAATAAAGTGTCTTAAAGAAATAGTGAACTGGGTGAAATATTTACTTTAAAATAAAATAAAAACTATATATCAGTCCTCGTTTCTGGTTTGCTAAATTTGTCTGTTTCTCTGACTAGGAATTGGAATCTTTAGTTACTGTTTTCTTCGACTAATTTGGCATTTTGTGCCGTCTTGGTGTTCGATGAAAAGCCCACCGAAGAATTTCTCCCAAATCAGTTTAGGTGTTACTGTGGAAACGATTTCTTGCCTAAATGATAAGATTGATATCTAGTTCAGATTGACAGCTAACTAAGTTTTAGCAACTAACATAACATTTACCTAAAATGAAATAACTTGCCAAATAGAAAATGGTTTATAGTTTAGCTTTAAAATGCAATTATTATAGTTGGTGGGATTTTTTTTTTTATTTTGAAAAAGCCAAAAAAAAAAAAAAAGAAAAGAAAATAAAATACTTACTTCCTTTCCTCGACGAAGAAGTCCTTGAAGAGCTGCAACCTTCTCTCCTTCACTTCTTTACAGATCTTCAAGTAACCTCTCAAAAAGGGTCTCAAAATAGGAATAAAATCACCATAGTTATACTCAAAGCTTTGAGCCAATCTACTTCTCTCTCCATTCAAAGCCTTAAGCTTAACAAACAAAGGATCGTCTTCACTTTCAAATCTCCTGTCAAACATGATTCTATACATATTATTGTACATCATCAACTGCAATCGCCGTCTTAACACAATACCGGTAGTGGCAGCTTGTGGATTCTTCTTAACATCCTCCACCACCTTCCCCGCCTCATCTTCCCATCCATATCTATACTGTTGAACCACCTTATTAGTAAAAAACGGAACCGTCATGATCCTCCTCATCTTCCTCCAGTGTTCACCGTAAACGGTAAACACCATATCCTGTCCTTTACCGGTAAAGATATCAAAAACGACATTTCGAGTTCGGGATCCAAATTCAACACCTTGAGTATGTAAAACCTCTTTAGCTAAGTCCGGCGAAGAGACAACGACAAGATTCCGTTGTCCCATACGGAGCAAAAATATGTCGCCGAATTTTTTAGCGAGATCGGTGAGATTACGATGGTTTAAGTCATCGCCGACTTGAAGCCAATTACCAAAGACGGGTATGGGTAAAGGACCCGGAGGAAGCTTAAAGCGCTTGCCGCGTAATTTAGAAACGACAATGGCGACGATGACGGCGGCGAAGAGACCTAAAAGAGTTTTCTCCAGTACAAGGAGATCCATTGCCAGAGGTAGATGGAGATTTTGGAGTTAGTTTGGTGTGGGAATTGAAGACAGAGAGGGTGGGTATTATATAATGAAGGGTGGAAGGTGGATGAGTTTGATAGGCACGTTAGGTGAAGCGTGTGGCTATAGTGAACGGAGCAGTGGGTGAGAGAGTGAGAGTATAAGAATGGAAGTTGACGGCGTTAAATTTGACGAACTAAAGTTTTGAAGTGGTAGGAGAATGGCGGTCATATGGGGGTAGGTAAGGAGGTTGGTGGGAGGGAGATTTTTTTGATAATAGTCTCCGTTAGAGAAAATATTATATATATAGTAGGACGGGTTGGTGGGGAGGGAGATTTTTTTTGATAATAGTCTCCGGAAAATATTATATATATATATATATATAAATATAAAAGTGAACAAGTGGCTATGTTTTCCTACACAACATACAAATTGAGAACCAAAACCATTGGGATGGCAGTAATAGCGATGCACTGCACATGGCTAAATGCCTAAATGAGGAATAAAAAAAAAACAATAATGGTTAGATCAAAATGATCCGATCATTTCCATTAATTCAAAATTTGGTGATGTGGAATGACTAAATTACTCTTTGTAAATTTAAGGAAATTTTTATGGTGGGAATAAAATTTATATCGGAGGAAAACAAGAAGAATAAAAGTATAGTGATTTACGTGTGTTTTGCACGATTGCACAGTGTTTCGTGATTTAAATATATTATATAGAGTTAAAAATTTTATTTCTAATTAAAATGAAACATCAATCTTAAAATAAGTTTATTCAAATTAAGACATGTGCAACAAAACAACATTAGTCGTAAATAATAAATTATAGAGTAATTTTTAAAGAGTTGTTAAGTGGAAAATCTATAAAAACAGATAAAGAAGGCATATTTTCTCTCTAAAATTTTCAAAATTTTCTAACTAAGTGAAAACCAAAAACTTCATTTTAGAGAGTATCAGGTCAGCGTAGAGCAAACATAAATGATTCTCCTTTCTATATATAAGGACTTTCCATTTTGGTTGTCATTTAAATAGAGAAATTACTCCACATAAAAGCTAATCCAAGGCAAAATTTTCGCTATGCCCTTATTTGTAGTCACACATTTAAGGAAACAAAGAGTGAAGCAATAAATGTTGTTAGGGGCATAAATAGAAAGTCAGTGAAAAAAAAAATCCATTTCCTTAATCCTCATGTGATGGAGGTCCATCTAGCCTAGCCTTACAAGCTGTCCTAGACATGGGCCTTGGTCTTGATTCCATTAGTGAAGTTGATGAAGACAGTCCACCTTGGTCTTGATTCCATTAAGTGAAGTTTGATGAAGAAAAGTCCCAAGTGAAGATGGGCTTGGTGGGAGTGACATGTTTCAATCTGAAGCTACAGGCTCTTTAGGGCCATTTGGGGTTCCTTTCCAACCATCAAAATCTTTGAAAGACAACAATCAAGGAGCAACTTGTTGATCATTCACTATGAAATTCCAAGCCTCCATTTGTGTTTGTTTTCAAACTTAGTTAGGTGTCCTTTGAATTGTGCCTTTGAATGAGTTTATTTCCAACTTAGTTAGGTGTCCCTTTTTAATAATTGAACCTAGTTAGGTGTATCTTTGAATGTGTTGTTTTCAACCTAGTTAGGTATCCTTTGAAATTGTGTCTTTGAACAACACATTCAAAGGGAGTTTATGACTATCTCTTGTTTCCCTATATAAAGGGATTTTGTGTATTTTGAAAGGGAGATTTGGAATAACAAGAAAGTGCTAATCACATTTGGGTTTTATTAGTTTCCAAAAACTATTGGGTTTTGTTTGTTTCCAAAAACAATCATCTATCTTTTTTCATTTTAATCTTCACCATTAACTATCTTAGCCTTCCATCACATTTTGAATCAAGTTACTGTAGCACGGATGCTTCTGAGTTCCTGTTTACTGTAGCACGGATGCTCTGAGTTCTTGTTAAGCAAGTTACTGTAGCGACTCGTGTTTTCTCTATCAAAACCATAGTCCTTTCCACCATGCCATCAGTTTGGTATCAGAGCCACAAATCTTAACCTCTTTCACTGTTCATTTGTTTGTCAAGTTAAATGCTTATAAGCCAACAAGCATCTCTTAACAAAGACAAAAAACAATTATGTTAGAAAGATCAAAGATCTAGCCTCAGCAATTGAGAAAATTGAAGGTTGGAAATGGAAGTTCTTAGGCCATGAATGTAAGCCTACGAAAACACTCATCCAAATACTCCCCCAAATACCCGAAAGTCCTCATGAAGAGGAACCTGACTATGAAGATTCATGGAGAGCCAGGCACCTTATGTTTGGAATGTGGAGGTTTTAGAAGGGAGAGGGAGGAGGATTGTTTCATGAGGATTTTGGCCCAAGGGCAAGGCGTTTGCCACCGACCCATCCGTGTGAAAGAAACAGAAGAATCTTTCACTGATAAATCGAATTACTGAATTTTCATGGTAAGATCGATGCTGATGCCTATCTTGAATGGATATACTCAATGGAGTAAATTTCCTTTGAACTGAAGGGAGGTGTCCGAAGACAAAAGAATGAAGCTTGCTGCTATGAAGTTTGAAGGGATATGCTGCCCTTTGGTGGGATAATTTGCAAAACGAAGGATGAGAAGGGAGGCCTCTCAAAATTACTCAATGGAATAGGATGAAAGAAGAGGATGGATGCGGTGTTCTTCGGCCACCGGGCATTAGTAAGAGCAGAAGAATGACGTGTGAAGAAAAAAATGTTGGAGCCTCAAAACTAAGAATACTAAAATCGTTGGAACAATGACATCCATGGAATTTGAAAGGAATTTCTTGATTGAAGGTGAGTCGAGGAGACCGAGGAGCTGATCAGTGGCGTTTTCTCCAATGGATTGGCGAATCGCGACATCCCAGACATGGGTAAAAGCTTCTACCCTTATGAATCTCTTATTGAATTGAAAAGAGATTAAGCAACTAAAGATAGTGAAGACAGATTTGAAGCAATTCACACCAAAACAAAACCAAGATATCAGACCTTATACTACAAAAACCGAGCTCTAGTAACCCCAATGTTGGCCCCTATCAAGGACCGACATAACACACCCTCACCAAAACCCCCTCCTAAAAACACTTTCCACACACCAAGAAATACCCAATTGTCCCACCATCCAAAAATACGCGTCTAAGAATGCCTTTGAGAATGTTTCAAATGCCAAGGGTATGGACATCTGTCCAATCTGAATGTCCTTCAGAGGAAAGTAATGACCCTTAGAGAGAATAGAGGAAAGATTGAGGAAGAAAATATACCATGCTTGATTCTGTTGCCCAGTAAATAGTGGAATTGAATGTTGATGAGGGAGATATGCTAGTTGGTGAATGCAATGGAAATGGGGAGTGTTTAGTGAATGATGCGTAATTTGAATATTGGGAAAAGAAATGAGGAGGATTGGGGAGGAAATCCCTGTTTCAACTAGATGTTTTGACAAAAAAGTTAAATTTGGTGTGAAGTTATTATTGGAAGTGGTGCATGTGAGAATGGTTGTAATCCAATAAATGGTTGCGAAGTTGGGTGAACTGAAAATCGAGCAATTGGATAACCCTTATAGGGTTGGGCTTGGGCCCTGAATTCTGAGCATGAAATTAAGTAAGTCCACTAAAGAAAGTGGTCTAGTTCCTTTTTGCAAAATTGGCAAAATACGTGGGATGAGGTGAGCTGCCAAATGTTATCCCAATGGACCAAGCTTGTCCCACTTTGCTTCTTGGAGACCTTGGTTGTATGATAAGATGTGCAACACCAAGGAAAGGGCGCAGATACTTACAGCCCTTTTTTGCCATAAGGGTAAACACCAATCTTGCTCAAACACCGTTACTACCCGAGAAGAAGAAGAAAGAAAAGAGAAAGTTGGAATGGTTGGATTGTATCCAATGAATGAAAGAGTGAGATCAATGAAGGCTGCCCCCAGCTATGTCCAATTGATGTGGAGGATGAGCCCAAACAGTGAATCAATGTGATTCCCAAAAGAGTACAATTTCTTATAGAGAGTTTGAGAAGAGTTTTTTCCCAGAACCACTTTACTAATTAGGTTTTGCCCCCTCTAAGATCGAATACAACATGAGATCAGTTTTGTTCGGGAGCCAAATGTCCTCATAAGCACTCCCTAATAGAATGATCTTAAAAGAGAGTGATGAAAATTACAAATAGCCCCAAGTTGATGATTGTTAAAGAAGAAGCTTTATAAGGGAGAGTGTTTCTCGCTTGTGTTTGTGCCAGCCTTTTGTTATTCCTAAGAAAGGAATGGCCATGGGTATAATGTGTATTAGATTCATAGGCTGTTAACAAGATAACGATCTAATGTAAGGTTTTTTCCCTATTTCCAAGGCTTATGATGATATGCTTGATCGATTGCATGGAGCTTCAATTTTCCTCAAAGGATTTGATCTTGCGCAAATTGGATTCCTACCAATATTCGTGTTAGAGAATGGTGATGAGTGGAAGACAGCCTTCCAAGAACCAATGAGGGCTGTATGTAATGGGTTTGGTCAATGCCCCTATGGGTACTCCTCTAATTCACCCTTCCATGCCTTTTAATGCGACTCATGAATGAGGTACTCGCAAACCTTGTTCTTAAACAAATTATTGGTGGTGATATTACTTTGATGATATTTCTGATCTTTATAACTAAGTTTAATGAGCATTATATTGTTTGAGAACTTGTCTTTGAAAGGTTTTGACCGTGAATCGTTGTAATGTCTAATGTAGAGAGTTGTCATTTTTGTTAATAGCACCATTAGTTTTTTGTGGGGTATGTTTGTAGTCTATAAGATGGTATAAGTATGGGATTCTGAAAAGGTCCAAGGCATTGTTTTGAATTGGCCTATTCCAAACAATGCTGTTTCAAGTAAGGAGTTTTCATGGGTTTGTTCCTTTTTATAGAGATATTCAATTAAAGGTTTAGTACTAATAACAAAGTCCTATAACAAGACGTGCATTGAAAAAAAGGGGTGTTTTAAAATGGACACCTCCAAAGCCCACCTTTGCCTTTTAAACCACCTTTAAAGAATGCCAATGACAAAGCTCCTGTTTTGCCTTGGCTAATTCAAACTTACCTTTTGAATTGGAGTGGTGATGCCTAAATGGGTGTTGGGATAGGAGGCTGTTTGAGTCAAAGAAGGCAAACCTATTGCTTTTTTAGTGAAAATTAAATGAAGTGTAGGAGAAAAAATTTTATTCTGCCTAATGGATCTTGAGTTCTATGCATTGGATTTGTGCTTCTAAGACATTGGAGTGCAGTATTATGTTTGGCTAACTCTTTCATCTTATTTACTGACCATTCAAGCGCCCTCAAAATGACATACAAAGTCAGTAGCTAAGTTAAGCAAGAGACATGCAAATCCTTGGGTTTGAATACATCGCAATCCCTTTGATTTTGTAGTGAAGTATAGGGATGGGTCCAAGTAATAGAGTGGCTGAATGCCATTGTCCTAGAGATATGAGGGTCTTAGTACCATGGCCCATGGCTCATGTAATAGGATTTGAGAATATTAAGACCTTTGTAATGGAATGTGATGGGGATTTTCCGGTCCAAATTTGGAGAGGAGTTTAGGATAAGATGGTGATTTAGGGACTTCACCTATGCATGATGGGTTACTTTTCAAGCTTGAGCTGTTTGTTGTGTTCCTCAAGCTCTTTAAAGGGAGCAATTCCTTAAAGGAAGTCCTGGTGGAGGCCTTGCCGTCCACTTTGGAAAGAGACAAAACCTATGAATTGGCAAGCAAAAGGTTTTCTATTGGCCAAAGATGTGGAAAGAAGATTCAAAAGACTTGTTGAGGTTGTAATACTTTGTAAGCAATCCATAGAATGGAACCCTTACAAGCTCACGGACCATACATGCCTTTTTGCCGATTCCAAGCTCACCATGGGAAAGATGTAAGTTTGATTTTTCCATTTGTTGGCTGCCGAGAAACAAGACGATAATAATGATTCCATTATGGTTTGTAGTAGATAGATTCCCCTCAAAAAAATGGCTCATTTTATTGCTGTAACAAAACTAATGTACATCCTCATATTCTGAATTTGTAACTTTGAAAAATGTTTGTAAAAACATCCATGGAATTCCTAGGAAGCATAGTAAAGTGATAGGGATGTTAATTTTGAAGTCAATTTTTGGAGGCATTTGTGGGCAAGGTTTAGAAACCTATCTTGAAGTTCAGTACGGCTTTTCCAATCCTCAAACGATGGACAAACAGAAGATGGTCCAAATTCGAAGACTTAGGCAACATTTTTGCGAAGTTTGCTAAAGGGGAAAGTAAAAGAATTGGGATTGCTTTGTTGGCTCATGCTGAATTTGCTTACAACAGTTCGGACAGAGTAAAGACCACTAATTTTTACTCCTTTTTGAATTAGTTTATGAGCTAATCCACTTGTTCTCTTGACATCTGAGCAAACGCACACCTAAGTTATCTCCCTCTAAACTTAAAGGCCGAGGACAGAGCTACTGAAATTGTCAAACTCCATCCCAAGCAAAAGCAAACATATTGGAGAAGTTTAAGAGACGAAGCCCTACAAGATGCAAGCCAAGCCTTAAAACCTGTTGTGGAATTTTAAAGAAGGTGACTTTAGTGTGGGTTTCCACTTAAGGAAGGAACGATTCCTTCAAAAAGAAGAATAAAAATTATGCCCAGCCGAGGGTCCCTTACAAGATCATTC